>JYFJ02005478.1:0-24615 GCA_000934665.2 Catajapyx aquilonaris
CTTCCTTTTGTCTGGCATGCCTTTGACGATGTAAAAGGAGGCAAGGTTTTTTTTTTTTCTCTCCAATTTTTGCGATTGTTATCGGTCCTTTTTGTTATTTTCCAATGAAGCTTGAAGGACGCAGGTTCACATTGAACTTGCTTTTGAAGTATTACTTCTGGAGTACGAGTATAATTTGTATTGTTGGGATAATACAAGCAGTTTTTTTACCTCCTGTTTTTTGTCGTTGACATGGACGGAGCATTAGCACCAAAGAAACTAAAATATTTTTTTTTGAGTTTTAAACATTTCCCATTTTTAACGTATCGGAGAAGCATATTTGGGCCTGTAGGTTTTGTGAATAGGACATGTTAGCAACTTAGGTTGTATTTGGGAAAATGAGGAGCTGGTAATTAGTTGCTGATTTTTAAAAAAAATATTGTGGAAATTTTTTAAAATATTTGTTCCAAAGCACTCCACATGTTTGTTTTTTTTCCTTGAATATATGTCTACTGTGCCACTTGAGTAGCCAACAAGTGACAAAAAGGACACTTGACGAGTCGAACCCTTTTTTGTCCAATGTTATATCGGAGAAGACTGATCATACATAAATGTAGTTTAATGAGAGTTAAAAAAAAATTCATAGAGAAGTCAGATGATTTTGAGTGAGAGTGAGAGTGAGAAGAAAGGGATATTTTTACATATTTAAAAAGTGTAAATGTATTATTCTATGGACGACAAATTTAGTAGGATGAGAAAGGATTTAAAAAAAAAGTGGGACCCATGCTATTTGACGAATGTCCAGTTTTTTTTGAGGCACTGTTTTTTTTGTAATGGTTTTTATTTTCTGCACTGATGCAAATTTGCAAATATTTGCTTCCCCAAGTTTTTTGGTTTGTAAATCAGTGTAACCAAGAGTGTTCTTTGATGTGGCAGGATATGTGGAGTGTGTGCCAACCTGTTTAATTATTAATTATTTCCTCTGTTTCTGCAGATGGCCCGTTTTGTCAGTAGGTTTACTGTAACTTTGGGGTCTCTGTTCCATGACATGAAACAGTGTTTACGGGGAAAGAAAGAAAAAAAAGAGACGAAAACTACTCCCCCCTGCCCTCCAATTTACTCCAGTCATAAAACTGCCTCGAGATTTAAACTGTACGAAAAAAAGAGTGTTTGTGTAAAAATATATATATGAAATAATTGGTCTCGTTCCAATGACCAATGCCGGGAAGGAAAGAAAAAAAATAATGCGAGTACAATGTTTTTTTATTTTCACTTTTTGTTTTCTTTTTGTGGACTTTACCTTTGCAACACACGATGTGAAGACACTCATGAGTGTACCAAGAAGTGGTCATTGTATATTATATCTTGAAAAAAATAATAAGGGAAAAAAAACAATACAGAAAAAAAAAATGTATATTCCAAGATTGACTCAGGGATTTTCTAGAATGTTGCAGCAAGCATTTTCAAGAAGGCCCGCGCCCACCAGCCCCCAAAAACTTCCCTTGTGCATTTTTTTTTTACACGAAAAGGAAAACTTTGCCATACTTCCTGTGTGACGGCATTACCTGATCAACAATGAGTGCATAAACATTCAGATGCCTACGCTTCGTCAGGTGATGATTTTATTTGTATGTGATAACGATGTGCGAACCACGTCGTCCCCACCCCCCTGAAACCATTACTTACATTTAATTTTTCTCCTTCACAAGACTATTTCTTATCAATTAGTACATGTTAACAATGTTGTGTAAAGATAAATGTAAGAAACGTAGGGCTGAACTTAACATTTTTTATTATTATTTTTTGTTGAAAATTTCCTTTTCAAACCTCCCCCATTTTTAGCACATCATGAAAGACAACAAAAAGTGCGTCCTGTTCCACTCCTGCTCTTTTTATTATCATTTTTTTTTTTTTCATTTGTCTCCACTGTACACAAGGGGTAATGGTGAGCCGAACCACAAAACCACTTCTTTCAAGATTGCAGTCTTTCAGCTAAAAGTAAGCGTTTCCAATTTGCCGCTTCCAAGTTGCGCGGCCGTCAGTCACTTAGAAAACCAGCATACAGTTATCCTCAGCAGTTGCATACATACCAAAAGGAGGGGGGCGACAAGGGAATAACATTAGGCATGACTAAAAAGGCTGTCGTTATACACTTGTGTGAACTACATACTACGAGTACCAAGGGTGACGTGTATCAATCCCTAAGTTCATTCGGTTGGCTCTCTCAAAAAAAAAAAAATGTTTAGGTATAAACTGTCACCTTCTACACATGCAAGTTCAGGTAGGCTTTTTAAAAAGAACAAAGTTCAACAAGTTGCACGTCGGAGCAAAAATGGGAGTGACATTGGTGTGGAAGGTACGTTGCGGCAAATAATGGCAACCAACAGGCATGAGTTTTCATGTTTACCAGCTGCAATTGTTGTTAGTGGCCACCATTTGATGAAAAGTTGTGATCTCACTCGTGCCATTTTTTCTCATCAGGTGCAATCTAGAAACAACGTAGCTGGGATGGGGATTAACGTTTGTTAATAACACGAGTGGCGATAACAAGAGCCTGACTCTGAAAATTGCCTGAACTATCTGAATAATTGCCATTAGATAACATGTTTGCAAGGCTTTTGTTAAAATGTTTGAACTTGTTAAGAAGATGTAGTCCCTCTCTCGATTGTTTCTATCGAGAAAATGCGGGAACTCTAATGGACATATAGGACTGGATTTCCATGACATTTTTTTTTTTGACGTAGTAGTAATATTCTGTTCTCTTATGTGACATATCCGTATAATTTGCACCTGAATGAAAGATGAAAGAGACCAACTCTCATAAATCCTCACTAAGCGTCACCACAAGAAAACAAAAAGAAAAAAAAAGATCACATATTAATAAATATATCGAAACCCACTCCCTCCCCAAATGTATATAATAATATAACCAGGCTCTCATAATAATAAATCTCCCTCGGGAGCTCTTCAGAAGTAGATCTGCCTTGCATCGGCAGGGTTCTGCTCGACGGGGCAATAGGGACACTTGAGCTTGTTGCTGTTGCAGAGCTTGTTGAGGGCGTCCCTTGAGATTACGTGTCCGCAGACCAGTCTCATGGGAGGGTTGGCATCGCAGCTGGGCTGTCTCAGGATAGGGCAGGCGAAGATGGAGTGGTAGCGGTAGTCCTTCCCAAGCTTGATGTCGATGGGCAGCTCTTCCTTCCCATTCCAAATGTCGGACACATGGCGCTGCTGCATCATCTGCTTCACGTTCAGGAGGGCTGGCAGGGCAGTGCAGCCTGCGTTTATGCTGATGGCGAAATAAATCGCATGGTTATTTCATACGTGTCCATAGTGCTTCGACTTTATTTAGCTTACCAGACGGAGAGTGGACTCTCGGAGCTGAGTCCAAGTAGAGAGCAGGCGTCTCTGACAAAGGCATCACAGATCTCCAGCCACAAAGTTGGATCCAGGAAGTGGCTGTACGGCGAAGTGGCAATCCCCTGGTGCAGGTACAGGAGGGTGCCCATCAACGTCTGGATCTCTGCGCAAGAAATGCGGACGTCATGATTATGTAGGCAATTTATGTCAACAATAAATCACACCTCTCTCGTGCTGTCGTATAAAGTGCGGGAATGTCTCCCTGGCGTACGCAACAGCCTCGCTCTGCTTGGAAGAACCCTGCCTGACAAGATCTATGAAGTGAAGCCTGTGCAGCATGAACTCCAGGTTGCTGTTCTGCAACTGCAACGCATCCCTATGCGCTCTGGCCCAATCAAGCGCCGGCTGGAGCCGATGATTCTGCAGCGCATCCAGTATGTGCGCCAGCTCCCTAAACGGCTCCTTCTGCGCCTCGTCCACCTTCAGCTGTACCTCCTTAGCCAGCTCCTCCCCAATCTCCAGCATCCCTTGACGGTAAAAGTGCTGGCAAATCGCTTGGTTCAGCAACTGCGAGTTGTCACGCCCGGAGAAGACATCATCACGGGTGGCGGCCGCGAAGTCCGGGATAAAGTTGCGGTCGATTGCCTTCCCCACTTTGGACACCGTGCTATGTAGATCCCGGTGTTCGGTTGCCAGTTGCGCTATTGTCTCTCGCACGCGGGACATCGCCTGGGTCAGGAGCACCACCTGGGACGGACTCAGCTCTCCGCCTTCTGCCGGAATACATACATTACAAGTGCAACTAGTGCGCATAGGCCTAAGCATCGCACGACCCCAATTTTCATCCGCTGGATACGTTACCTTTTTCCCAATCCTTCCTGATTCCTTCCAGGAAGTCTATCAGGTCCTGCACGGTCCTCTGGGAGTTGTCCTGCATTGCGCTGAACTTGTACAGGACCTTCTCCAGCTCCCTCTCCACGGCCACACAAGCCTCCATCATCTCTCTGTTGGACTATCGGCCCAACAATCCGCCACAACAATACAATGGAAAATATAATAATTAATAATAATTAAGAAAGGCCACAGAACAACACTGGTCTCCTTCTGTTCTATTTTTCTTTCCTCCAACTCCTATTTACTGTGAAAGTGGGAGGGGCTTGGTGAGTGACGTCATGGGATGCGAATATTTCGCGAATTTTATATTTACAAACATGTTTAGACTTAATCCTGCCCTTAATCCAAATGAGGGTCGAAATTTTAATTGATTAATTTTTTTGGGTGCTAATTATTGGGTCGGAGGTCATTGCCCATTTGGCGGATACGGTAACTTCTTTGTGGACGGTGTCGGATGCTGGACGCTTGAGGGCGTGCGGTGCATTGCGTAGTTAGACTTTCAGTTGTAATTAGGGTGCGAATAATACCACTATTTAGTGTGTGCCAGATGGGAACAGTCGCAGTTTGCTAATTAGTTTGCAAAATATTTGCAGATACGATCACTATAGGTGTTGTGCATCAGGGCGCTGATAGTAGCTAATATGTTATATTAGCTATGAATTGTCGCACATTACGGGTTAGTTCTGTACTTAACTGCTGTAATATGTGGATAATTTACGTTTTCCACGGTTTTGCACGGTTTTACATGTGACTATATTAATTATGAGTGTTGGTTTGCAGTATTTATGCCACTTTTAAGCCTTGTTGTAAAGTAGCTGTTTTCGCCCACAACCTTGATGGGCCATGGAAAGGTTGCCAGACCAACAATCGGCAGCTATTAGAACCTGGTATGCCCGTATTAGCCGATGCTTCATCTGGCACCTCCCTGTTCTTGAATGCTCCAATTGTTCCGGTTTGCTGTCGTAAAAAAAAGGTGTTGGCAGGTAATTTAACCCCGTTTATTCCACCCGATCGGACTCGTTACTTCAATATCGAACTCTGTGCTGATATATCAGGTCGTTCTGCATAGTCATAACTGCAGTATTGCCTGGTTTCAACTGTGAAACTTTGACCCCTTCCGTTTGTTGTAGTCCATGTGTGTGTTCTTGATCGCTGGCGTCCGCCATAGCACAAACAGAAAAATTGGATGGAATTAAATAATGGCGAACAGAAACTTGTAAACAATCCGGCGAGGAAAAGAAACCTACCCAAAAAAAGAGATGCCCAACAATGAGGTAGGAAGTCCGTTCCGATTGTTGCAGCGAAGCCCGGCTGTGGTTGATTCCCCCCAGTAAAACGTGTTTGCAACCAGTTCCATCCCCTCTCTTTTTCCATTTTTAAAGGACCACTAAAAATAAGAATAAGGGAAAGAGAGAGAGAGAGGCAAAAAAAAAGTGAGGGGAGGGGGAAGGAGAGGGGGGAAGAAGTTACGATGAGTCATCAAACCTAAAAAAAAAGAAGAAAAAAATTTTGATGGCCGACGCCGACTTTTACAGAAAAGGTTTTTAATTTTTCTGCTGCCTCATTTTTTGGTGTGAAAAAATGTCTCGAAACTTGTGTGTGTGTGTGTGGAGGTGTGACAATGACGTGACATAGAATAGGTGACAATGCAGGGTGCGGTTTGGATAATATGCAAAAAAAAAAAGAGAGGAAAAGGACAATGAACTAGGTGTCGTGCTGTGATTTTTTTTTTTAAATAGTAAGAAACTTTTTTGGTGGTGTCTAATTAGTTTGGTGTAAGTTCATACGTCGCAGCGTGGCGACATGTGATTAAAAATGGTAAAATGTGTGACGTTGTATTGCACTGGGCACTGTGCCGTACTGCTGTACGAAGGTGGAGTAAGAGTGGTGCAGTTATTAACATTGCTTAGGGTCGGTTTCACCGAGCTCACGAGTTAATTTTTCTAAAAATCCTCAGTTTTCATTGTTGACAACAATGTTTGCTACGGCAATTCTTGTTATAACCGAGCTTCTAAGTTGAGCTCGGTGAAACTCGTTACGTGAAGCTCGTTACGTGCAGTGTAGTTCGCCAGCACAGTAAGACGGCAATGGCCAAACATTTACAATAAACTACCTGTAAGATTCTTAAAGTGTGTTCAGTAGACTGTGCGGATATATTCATTTGTGTAAGCGTGAACCGATATTGCGTCGATACCATGTAACTAATCGGCAATTATGTTTTTCAGAAACAATGGAGTTGAAAGTTGCATGCTGCTGGTCCGAGACGCATTGTTGGTCAAGGGATGGTCCTCGAAGATGCGTGATGCACGTGCACAGAAGAGCGTGACGGGGAAGAAAAGGCATTCCCAAGCGTCTCCTCTCTCACCCCATGCGATGACACACAAGGTAATGCAGGTAGGATGTATGCTTATCATAGTCTAAATTAGTGAAGTATTTGTAATGAAAATCGTATGTATCATGGTCATATAAGGTGTTTCACGTTCATGGGTCATCACTGATATTGCCTGAAGCAGTTATATTTGTGTAGCTTGCTGCGCCTTGATCCATCTACCCCTACTCTACCGCAACTGCTGTATTTGACCACCTGGGAGGAGTGTGTTGGGGCACAACAAGCAACACAAAAACAACTACTACGGGCAATATCAGTGATGATGATGATGATTGAACAATTCTGTCAACAATGAATAACTTGAACTAACCTGGCTCTTCTTCGGCCAGACAAATTTTCTGGGAGCCGGTGCAACCCAGCCTATAGTGAAGTATTTATCTTTTATGTACACACTCCGCTGTTTAAAATTTAACTAAGGCAATACAAAACAAATGTTTAGTAGGCCTGCATTACAGTATCTGATGAGAAAACATATATGTTTATTGCTTGAGCGGGACTGTCGGATAAACGGGGTTCTACTGTAGTTCACTTTGTGGTGGATGTGTGGATCGCCAGCCTAAACATTTGATTTTGATGCAGTGCCTTCAGCGAGAGTGGTACTGGCATCACAATGGAAAACAATGACTGTCAGCAATTTTCTGTGATGGCAATATTATGGCCAGTCCTTGACTTACATAGCTCCGACTTGTGCAAATAATTTCAGACATGCGCAAAGAATTTGTGAATGAACTGGTAATGTATAATGCTGCTAACTGTTAGAAAACATATTGAATTTTGGTGCATGGCAACTCAAACCACTGCAACTCATTCCCTCATCACACAGTTTACATGTGACAGACATTATAGTGACTTGCTTCTTGGGTGCTAAAATGCCAGATTTGGCCAATAATGTGCTTCCTGATTTATCTGATTATCCTTGATTTCAATGAGTATTCTCTGGTCTGGATTGATTGTCACGGGAAGGTCAATGCTGCTGGATTCAAAACCATACCCTCCAGCCTCTGACAGACTGAACCATGAACAGACTTTCGACAAGAAAACCAAGAACTGCTGATTCACTGAGCTGGAGGATGCCAAAGAAACTAAGCACATTTGGCTATAAGAAGATAGAAGTAGCCCGAGGGAGGGAGAAAGAGAGGGAAACGAAGTATTTTTATTAGATCATCTCCGATCCCATTGAGACCTGCCCAGCTTAAGACACTCTAGCCAAGCTCATGCTGTGGACATGAATATCATTGACAGTTTTGTAAATCAGTGCATTTCAGAGGTAACTCTGAATCACACAACGATCAACAGTGACTGTGCAGTTCACTTGATTTGGTACACTGGCATGGCAGCAGAATAAAATCTTGTAGTGTACTCAGAAAGTGGTAAGTGCGAGAAAAGGAAGCTTGTGTAAAATTTTGAGTGTTAAGGAGTAGGAGGATTATTATTATCAGAGACATGTCAATTTCAGAGTGAAAATTAGAGTGCTGCAAAGTGGTTCTTGAAAATAATGTTCCCACAGCTAACCTAGCTTTTCCGACAGGTTTTATATCAGTGGACATAAGCCATGCAGCGTTATGGCTATGATAACAGGTGCTTATAGTATGTAATTTCAAGAGCTATTAATATTTAACAAATCAAAAGGCATTCCTGTCAAGTTGCTTTGTGAGAAAATCAGGTGAAATGAAACAAATTGGAATTCCAGTCACGTGGAACAACATCAAAGGAATTGTTTTTGTTCCAGAAATCAAGGGAATTTTGTTGGGATGCAGTTAATCTGCATGAAATTCATGCATTTTATCACCTGCCTCCTGTGTGTGGTCTGGCTGGTAAAATAGTATACCGTCATCATCACTTTCCGTTCTCTGGTGAAAAGTTGTATGGGATTTTTATCATGTTGTGGAGGACACACTTCTAATAAATCATCTACTCTTCACATTGAATATTTTAATGCATTCTATCAGTGTGACTTATCAAACGTAACATTCCTTGGATACTTTAAATGCTTTTATTAGGTGGTTGAGAAGTAATATATTTTATCTGGCCTGCGTTAAGGGCGCTCCGTCTATACCCATGTCACTTAGGCACATCAGGGTTTTCATAGAACTTGCGCTAGAAATTGTTTAGGTTACTGGATGCCATAGAAGAGATCAGAATGGTGAGAGCTTGATGCCAGAATCATGAATATTGGAAATTTGAAATTGTAATAATTTGGCATCCCGTTCTAGGGCCATTGGCCCTTTTGACAAGGAAGGAGAAGAGAAGGTTTGAACTGACGTGTTCATTACTTACACATGGTCATCATGACATCAGAGAAATCATTAATTAATTTTATTTTTGAGCATAATTGAAAAAGGAATGCAACTTAATGTCATGCTTTTCTATAACCAACTTTTCCACATGCGTTGTTTTGCCAGGGGGTTGAAAAAAGAGGCAGCCATAAATCGTGTGATGTAATGATACGTTTTATTACTACTTACACCATCCGCAGTCCCTTGCATCAATCATAATATTCATACAAACACCTGTAGTTTTCATATATGTAGAGTTATTCTGGAAATTAATAATCATTTGCAAATTTGAGATGGGCAGCCCTTAATTGAAATAATTTTCCTGATTTGTGATGAACATTGCTTTTGTAGTAGGCTACCGGTATTCATAGTGTTGTATATTGTTTGGGCTCACAATTAGCTTTTGTTTCTGACTCTCATGTATCCTGTTTAAGCTCTTGGAGAGGACTTCCGACAATTCATTCCATGCCTCACAGTTGTTTTAAACAAGTTTTTTTTAACAGACATTTATCAAATTGTACGGTGTTGTGCGCGAGGTTGTGAGGTTTTTATTTCCCACTTTTTCTGAATAGTTGCGGACAATTTTAAATAGTCGGCTACCTGGGCATTTGTTTAACTTTATCAAAGATTTTGCAAATGATATAATCAGTGTTCAAGTCAATGGAGGAATTCCCAGCTATAAAGTGTACAAAATACCCTGCTGTTAATTTCGGTTCACTTTTACACATTTCTTAAAAAAAGTTATGAACCTGAGTTATTACATTTTTCGACCAGAAACCCCAAACTGGGGATCCATACAACAGTACTGGCAATACTTGTACATTACAAAATTTTAATGCTACTGTGAGATCTGTTGAGTTATTTTATGTGTTTTTATTTTTTATTTTACTTACCCCATTGGGGGAATCTTCACTCCTTTACCGGGGTGGAATACCACCATTTTTCCAACACTATTTTCTGAGTTATCTTCGAACACTGTGCAAGGGAAGGGAAAATGGATTTTTGGGGAGGGGACACTTGTGCAGGTGCAATGTCTTAAACGTTTGGGCTATGTGAAGTCTCCCAGGAGGTTTGGTTGCCAGACACCTCCAAGGCGCGGGTCAGAGACCCTCCGGACGCAGGTGAAAGGGAGCCCCTGGGTGGGGATCAAACCCGGGACCTTTCGCTCAGCAAGCCTAGACGTTACCATCTCGGCCACTGCATTTCCCCGAGATCTGTTGAGTTTAATAATATTGTAGGCCACAGTATATTGATTGCCATAATAGTTTACATTTTGAATTTGACTAGCTTCTGTACTGAATTTACCTGAATTTTTGAAGGCTGCACCAAGCTAGACATACAAAGAAATTGTCAGTAGTGTGTCATCCCAATAAAATTTTCTCCCTGGTTTCTTTCATCTTTTCTGGGAGCATACTGCATATGAGACACATGTTTTTCCCCCCAAAAATTGCTCAAAAAATCGCCATGCGTCTTTTATGCAAAAATACAATACAGTTTTTTTTTCCTGAAAAATGATCTGCTGAAATGGGCGTGCATCTTACGTACAACAACATATCCTGATACCATGTAGTGCCTTATGGTGCATTTTCCCTGATATTGTTTGTGGGATATGCACCATCTGTTAATTTATCGGGCAATTTACTTTCATACTATGGGTAAAGCTTGACTTTCGTGTGTAGTAATTTTAATTTATTACCCTTAATTTTGGAGCATGTTGGTAACAATAGCTTCACATGTTAAAAATTATATCAACCCTTCAGTGGTATAGCAGTGAATGATTGCAAATTGGCAGCCTCATTAGAAAAGAACGGATTTATAGGTTTTTACCTACTTTTTATTGTGTAGGCAGAACACCGGAACCAAAATATCTATCCGTTTCATAACACAAGGACCTCAAAAATCGTAGTTATATAAAACCTAAAATTGCCTATTTCGGACGTTGGGACCTATTATTTTTCACCTATTTACACCTTTTTGATGGCTTTTCGTTACATTTTTGGCAGTTTTTACGTGTTTTCCGTTCAAGTCATTCCTCCCGCTTCAACCTGTGAATTGCGAAGAAGCTGTAACCTATAGACATGCCAGATAAACTGGCTGTACAAGACATTTAACTTTTCAAGAATGATCCAGTTGCTTGGGAAAGGTCATCAGCGTATAAAGTCTTACTGTCACACAGGCATCGCTGACAAATAATAATTAAAAAACTAAGGTGTGGAACAACTGCTAATTTTTTTACAGTGTTGCAAAATTACATGGCCAAGAGCAGGCTGTAAACATTGCATGGGACTGAAAATCAATTAGGACCTGCTTGATTTTTAGTGCCTATTTAAGAGGCTATATTAACTGCTTTCAGGACCTAAAAGCTTACCTATTTGATGGTTTTTTAGAACCTAGAAATCCGATCTTTGCTCATTCGGATGCGAAGACCTGGACAATGGAAGAGGTGCATTATGGTTTCAGACCCATGCTTTTACAGGAGCTGGTGTCTTTCTCTAAAGCCACAGTTATGCTAATGAAGATGGACCTGGTTGGAGGATTGATCTTTGTTACTAATGTTAGGTTTTGTTGCCAGTTATTAGTGACCAGGATGAATCCACGTTTTATCATCTGCCTTCACTCCGCTTCACTCCTTCAGCAGTACAAATGGACCATAGGCAGTCGTCGTGTTTTTGAGTTGGAGTTTCATGCGGGTTACACACTTGCTTGGCTTATCAATTAAATTTTAAAGCATTTTAAAGATTTTTTTTTGTATTGAGATGCTGTGATGAAAGCCTAATTAGGTACCCTAGAGAAGTGTTCTAAGATCTAGTTTAAATCTCTGTTGCTTGTGGATCATGGCATGAGGTGGAAATTAATTACCAGCACATGATCAATAATATTGATGCATTAAGTTTTTTATTAAATATGTGTAGTCTGTACCTGTGGTAACAAGGGTGTTTCCTCAGGTGAAGACTTACCATTTTGTACATTTCTGACTAGAATGGCTTTCATGTTGGCATACGTTTGGCCTTTTTGCATATCTAAGGACCTGTAATATTTATTAATAGGTCTGGTATGTTAGTGCTTATGCCAACTGTGACGCACAATTAGGCAAATGTAGCATTTTTCTGAGCTCGAATTATTTTAATATATGAGATGTTTTTATGAGGCAACTGGGCAAAAAAAAAGCCATAATAATATACGAGGACAATAGGCACTTGTAATACAATGGAAGTGCTGTGTAGTGTACTGAAATCTATTCCTGCATTCTCAGCAATTGCATGTGCTGTAAGCTACATAGGTTTGTCATGAGATATACTAAGCCCTCATTTTGTAAGTTAATCTAAGTAAGTCCAAGGTTAACGAGTCAAATTACAGTGTGAGTCTCACATAATAATTAACAATAAATAAATAGTTAGTCTTTTGTGTAATGAAGTTCCGTGAGCCTTGATTTGCTCGTACAATCAAGTATTAAATTTGGTTAAGGACACCTCACTGATGTTTAGAATAAACAATGATGAACTCTCGGCTGATTGAGTTGCTGTTCTTGTAGTGTTGCGTTGATATTGTGACATATTCTGTCATTCTGTCATTCTTGTAGTCAGTGGTTTTCTTATATTTAAAGATATTATTTTTCTCTAAGTCCTTATGTGAACACAAGATGTTGCGCCCACCTTTTTGTGATTTATGATTCTTTTAACTTCATCTGTATGTATGTATACTGACCATTTCCAACTGAAAATGCGGAAGATATGAGGCTCCCCCCCCCCCTTCTTTTTTGCCTTGGAGGGCTCACCCGTCCGGTTGTGTGGCGACTGGCAGCAGAATAACGTCCAGCTGACCAGAGGAATCAATAGCCGTCATGTTAATAAAAAAATCAGCTGTCAACTGTAATGCAGTGTATATCTATTGGGTCGTAATCCATGTATAGGACAGAAATGTAATATGCGGAGAACATGTTTTTGATATCTTAGATCATAAGGGCGACAGTATGCATAGGAATTGTGGAGACAAGGAGTAGCCCTTATTGCTGCAAAAATAAAATTTCAACCTGAGCTTATTTTTTCTTGGGGATTATTATTATTATTTTTTGTACTTCTAATGCCACTTCGTGGACCGAACTTAAACACAGTGAATTGTGATCGACGTGACTCGTGTTGCTCTACAGCTTGCCGAGCTCCAATTTCCCCCATTATGGTAATGTGATTTATGCGTAATCCAATTTGAACCACCGTTTTTTTCCCTCCCTTCTGGAGGAAAATGAAGGTCGTCATGTAATTTTTGAAGCAGGATGCACAGCCTATACTATGTTCTGCGGATACTCCGATTTTCAAAGACATCTTGCAAGGTTGGAGCTTATTTTTGGTCACTTGCTGCTCGCCATTTTTTCTGTGTGGATGTGCATTAATTTTGTTCTGCAGTTGCTATTGTTGAGTGCGATTATTCAGGTCACATCGCAAACGAAAATACACTGCCTATAATGCAAAACCATACGCGATTCGTCTATTCGACCGCGAAAAATAGCCCCAGCCCACAGAAACCGAGTCTGGGTGAAAATGAGATCCAAACCGAATTGGGACACTGCAAATCGGATTTGTAGTGTCTTCTAAACACTACAGTAAGTCTCTATTAACAATTGTAAATGACCGATCATATTAATGCTTTTCGACATTTGTGCGATCGTTTTTCCTCTATCCTATGCCTGTGGTATAGGGGAGAGGTTATGGATTGTTCACTCCAGCACAGCAGCAGCCAGGTTAAATCGAGTTAACATTGTCATGATTGTAGCGTCTCTTTAAAGTGGTTCCTGGATTGAACAGTCTATGACTTATTCACCTTGAACTATAGGCGGGATTGGGGCAGTTGACCGCCCTGTAGATGAGTGAACCTTGTGTGCTATGTGACTGGAATCAAGCTCCTGCAGGATGAGATTTTGGAAGGGAACTGGAGCAGACATCTCCGTTCTATCGTTCGATAACTGCAAGTAGGCATACTGTATACGTATAGCCTCGCACACTATATGGGAAGTACCCTCTCGGGAGTTATCGCATTTTGGGAGCGCAAAATAGTGAGCATAATTTTCAAAGGTGTGATCGAGTTTATCCTGGAAGTTAGACTTTCAAGTGAACATGGTAGACGCGTGGGTGGCTCTGTATAGTCAGGATAAGAGTACAAGATTTTGTTATCGCGAAGCTCGCCTACGCGATGAAAGTATTGAGTTACAGCATCTTCCGGATTGGATCAACATGATCTCAGACCTATATGTAGTTTCCGACCTGTAGGAAGCGAAGTTATTTGCACTCACGATAGACTTTAAAGCCTCTTTCTCGTGAATACTAGTTTTCGTATACTTCATCGCATGCTTTTCCTCCCCTATATAGAAAATGGGATTTTACCTGAAATTAACTCTCGATTTTCCTGATCACATACTGTTATTTATTGTAGTTAGTCATGGTTTCTGGACGATATTGATGAACTCATTTCCATCTCTTTATTAACGATTACTTTTTCGTAGAAAAACATGACGATGAGAAACACCAGATGCAAAAGATGCGGATTCCAAAGTCCACTAAGTCCATTTGTGTCGTTTTGAGAAATTTGCGTTTTTGTTGATGGCACCGGAAAAACCCTCAGATTTGGTCTTGAGGGACATTGAGCGTGTTCTGACCTCAGGTGGAGGTGGAGATACAAATTGATGTACTCAGCTCATTTTTCATGAAAATGGACTTTGGGGATTTTGGAATCCGCCTCTTCTAGTTGCAATGTTGTTTAGGTCCATCCATTGGTGATCACAGCACGTATACTCACGTTATCTTGTTATAACGCACAAGTTTGTATGTCACTGAAGGAACTTTTGTGACACTCGGATTAATCAAGTGTAAAGCGACATTCATTTCATTTCCGGTTGATCTATCGGCTATAAAAACACATTATTGAAGTTTTTTTTTCTGGCCATCCCACAGGAGGACGCAATGTTATTTTATGGATGTTTTTTTAAAAAAGCGGCAAAGTTTCTCAGTATCGGCAGAAAAAAGTTCTGTTTGACTCTGACCTCCAGGAGAAAGTTCCCTCTGCAAAAAAAGAAACATCTTCCAGCCATTTTTCACCTCCTAGTCCACCCAAAAGAAGGTCTCTGACCGCTTATTCCAACGGCTCCATTTCATATTATTTTAAAGCTGGATCCTGGACGCTCCCAAAAATCCGGAGCGTCGTCTCTCTGGTCTCCACCCGGATTTTTTTTCCTTCTTTTTTTTTCCATGGAGCGTAGTGGCGCAGGGCTCAATTACCCCATGGTGTCAGTAATGATAGTCTTGACGGTGTGGTGGGGTGGGTGGGTGGAAAAAGAGGGTTGGTGGGGTTGGGTGGGAAAGAGGGGGGGTAGGAAGGGGTGCCTTATTGATTTTTGGGGCGACACTGACAGTCAACCGACAATAGTTAGGGGGGCCCGTAGCCGTCGGGATTTGGGGAAGGGCGGCAAGGCCCTGCCGCCGCGCATTCTTTAGCCCGGGACTGGGCCAGCCATGTCTGCCCGGCCTTTTTTCTCGGCCGACTCGCCCGCCGACGCCGGTCACGACGGTCACGACGCCCGGTGACAGTGACAGTGGAGGTGCACCATGGAGCCTGGATGGATGCTGGCTTGGCCTGCGACGTCGCATCGAGGTCTGAGTCTAGCTAGGGGAGAGGTATAGGGTGGGTTTGGGGGTTGCTGGGGCTGGGCTCTCTCTGGCAGGGGGTGCGGGATGGGGAGGGGNCCAGGCCTGGACCTTATAGATTTTTGTGGTCCGTGACTGACAGTGCCGTGACTAGGCAGGAGCATGCACTTGGCCACTTTTAAAAACGGGAGGACATTGTCGTTGGGATTGTAAAATCTTTTTTTATTATGACACTGGCGCGCTTTCTTCGCTGGGGAAATCAATAACTGAATAAACCAGACCGTGCCAAAGTGCCTATAAATGTTAAAAGATTGATCCATGGCGATGGATTCGTGTGACTTTCACCTGCGGGAATAATGCCACTTACCGTATTTGACGGAATATACGAGTTAAGACGCCATTTTTCGGGAGGGAAAGTGTGTCTTATATGCGAAAGTACAATATACGAACTTCTTTTTCCCCCCCTGAATATGATCTGCTAAAATGAGGGTGCGTCTTATATGACTTTCTGTCACACTCGATAATTATTATCGTGTACTCACAGTGAAGAGTCGGAGTTATATTTTGAATTTGAATTTAATTTGAATTGACGCAAGCCCGTGCCTTAATTAGACGATATCGATGTTCCAATCTGAGAACAATTTGATTTGATTTTTGTTGGCAACTTCCGTTCTTTCCCTGTATACATTCGCCTTTTATTAATATCGGAAGTAGCTATAGTTTTGCTCGTCTGATGGTTGCCTATAATATAGGCTGTGTCGTACAGAATAATTATTTTATTAAAGGACTTCGAATCCTAAATAAGCAACGAATAAACAATGGTGGGCTGAAACTGACTTATTACAGTGTGATTATATTGATGGAGAACAGTTCAGGGACTGGGATATGAAATAATATGGATTAAAGTAAGGATGTGATACGCCTAAAACGGATTACTTTCTCTGAAGCGAGTGCTGTACATACATTTGGGACACATGTGGTGATTGAAGCGCCACCTAAAGAAAATACTTAAATTTTAAGTCATAATTATTTTTCTCCATACCTTTTTGTCCGCTGTTGCACCATCACAATAATACGATGCACCGATGTTTCCAACGGATAATTATTCATCTCGTGCCGATTATTTAGCGACTAGCACTTGGAGAAAGTTTCGTTAGTTACGGGATTTTGATCAATGAATGTTGATGGTACAGTGTGTCGAATATGAACGAGATGGACCTAGGTCGGTACACACAGTTTGGGGAAGTATTTGAATAATTAATAATGACGAGTGCTGCATACATAATTTTAAAATGTGGTACATAGTGATAGTAGTTTTTAGGTGAGAAACCGTATGCCGTTTGGAGTGTACAATGACGACGAACATGATAATCTCTATGTGCCTAAACATGGAGATGCGCATGCATGTAGTGGAAAAGCAACGCAAATTTTTTTTCTGCGTGGGAGTTTGGTGAGAGTTAATTAATAAACTGTGGTACAGTACATAGCACTGTGCGGGCGTACCTTGTGCCCGCGAGGCATTGCACCAGCATTATGCGCATGTGGAAATTTTGTGTTTTCAGAGGAGCATCAGTGTGTGCAGTTAAGCCGCTGCGGATGTTTTTACGTCGTGTTTACAGTCGATAGATGAAAACAAATCAGTTATTTTTTCCCCGATCTTGTTGTTCGCTTAAATTTTATATACGATGTTGTTAGCATTATCGGAACCCTGTTGGAGCGGGTAATTCGAAATGATACCCTCTCGAAAATGGGGAAAATATATACGATCGGGAATTACGACATGTTTGTTGCATTCAGTTCGCACGTAAATAAAACAGCGACGGACATTTTCAACGGACTTCCGATCTATTTCCTTCGTTCAATTGGACATACCATTAGAGCAATTTCTGAATTTGCATGAATTTTCAGGCATTACTCACAGCGGCTAATGTTAATAAAGGATATGCCTTATAGATTTGATTTTACACCGAAAATGAACAAAAAAAAGAGACCACCGCTTGTTACTGCAGGCAAAATTATCACTGTTATTTGCGTATAACGTGACTTTCACGGCATCATTCCCTTTGTACTAATGAAGCCCATTTATAATTGAAATGGTGATTATTGCACCAGCTGTCTCCTGCGGAATGGCACACACTTCTCGTCGTCGTCGGAAAGTCCTATATTGTTATTAATCACATCCCTTGCTGACGTGATTGAAAGCGTGCAAACTTTCGGAGACTTTTTTTCCCCCTTTCCCCCCTCGTTTTTTTTTTCTTTTTCTTCTTCTTCTCGGGAAGTTCCAAGTAATGTGGGTTCAAAGGTCTGGTTCCCTTCAAGATATTTTCTGACTCTTGTCTGTGAAGTGAGGAAAGTGATGGTGGTGGGGAAGGTGGGGGTTTTGAGGGGGGGGTTTGAATTGTCTCTACTTTGGTGACGTCATTCCATCGCTATGGCAACCGGAACGATGGTACGAAACGAGAGAAAACCTTCCCTTCCCTTTTCCTCCTATATGCCTCCCCCTATCCAGAACGAAAACCCCTCGATTCCTTCCTCACAATATTCGGGAGGAACCGTTTCTACTGGGGCAGCAGCTGGGCTGGGTTGCAATAGTCCGCATGCATAATGCAGCGATTCCAAGTCCGTCGCCGAAATATAATCCAGCCATTGTAGTCATCGGATGTGTTAGCTTCTCCTATATAGGGGAGAAGTGGGCCTAAAACTGGCCCGCAGAGCATCCGGCTTCTCGTGTCCTGGGCCCTCTTATTATTTGTTCAGATCAATGGGAAATTGACTGGGATGCAGATTGAACTGCTCCCTTGATGCCCTACTTGCTTCTGGAAAAAAAAAAATCACTTTAGGGGCAAGAGTGCATGAGTCGAATAGATATATCTGAGAAGAAGCGTGATTTTTCAGAGAATCGAACTGTATGCTCATTAAAATAATAAGGTTCACCTTGCTAGAACATATATGAATTTAATACCTTCCAATGTTTTTAGTGTAGCATATAAATGTTGCTTGTACTGGAAATAAGGTGTGTACATGTGAGACGTGAGCTGCTATAAATGTCTGGTTGAGTGCAGAAGTATGTCATAGATAAATATAGTGGCAGGCTATTGTGATGAGGATGATAAAAGAATCAACAATAGCAGGTTCATGTCAGCAATTTCATTCACACAGTGCTCATTGCAGGGTGTGGACATGCACTTGTTACAGAGAATATGTTATTAAGTGCCAATCTAATAACCACCTTCAGTGATAGTCATTGTCCATGTTTGGGCTTGTTATGTTGTTAAGCTTAGCTTACAATTTGTATAATGTGCTAGTAAGTATTATGACCACATTTGATGCCTTTTTTGACATATCCTAATTAATTGGATGAGTTTTTAATTTTGTGAGGGATGTGTTTTGTTCATGAGACACCTTGGGATATCATATGGTGTCCAGCAGAAATATTTCAAAAATGTTTTCTTGTGTCTGTTTTTTTGTGTGGCATACAAAAGAGTTTCTGAGCGGGTTCCACATGGTCATCGTTAGCAACAGGGATCTAACAGTTTTACACGGTTTTCCATGCCTTGAGCGTTAGCTGTCTGATGTTTTTTAACTTTCCAGTCAGTACTTCCAGAGCTAATATTCAAAACTTCTTGATGCAGTGTAATTGAAGCTTTCTACTAGGAAATTATCTTGTCCTCATTTGGAGTAAGGCAGAAATTAATGTTGACACTTAATTATATAGCTTTTGCCTGAATCTGGGTGTCGTTTAGGTTTGTAACGCGATCCAACAGGATGATTTTGACTTCATTAGGTTACGGTACCCTGTATCCACTTGAAATGCATATGTACTGACTCTTGTATTCTTGATGTTGCAGGCTGTATAGTCGTGTAGCTCAGGGATTCCCATCACGCCAGCCACCCTGGAGGACCCAGCGGGCAGCTGGAAGGGACCCCCGTTGGGCTCGGAACCCCCTCCCGGTAACCCCAACTTTGCTCCGGGGCCACCTCACCCCCAGCAACAGCAGCAGCAGGGAGGAAACCCCTTCGGCTCTTCGGGGCCACCCCCACCTACCTCCTCCTCTGGGCCGACAGGGCCTCCGGGACCCTATCCACCACAAGGGCCGCCACAGGGGAACCCACAAGGGCATCCACAGGGGCATCTGCCTGGTGCACCAAACAACACTTCAGGTGGGTGCACCTTGAAAGGGCACAGATTGTCCATACTCTTAATTGAGATGTTTAAAATTGAGTTAATACATTTATTGAAAAACAGTAATTATGTTTTTGGAGACAACTTGTTCATGAGAAGTCATGTGATTATTGTGTATGAAAATGTGACATAGTCAAGCCATCAGTATTGCAATTGTTTCCTGATTTGTGGCAGAATGATCAAACTAAGCCATGTATGATGCTGATATCCCAGTTGGATTGTATGTAAATTTGTAACATTAATTTCACAACTGCAAAAGATTAATGTAAAATATTCAATCAGTGGACTTGTTCACCTTCAGGCATTAATTGGTGTCTTTATGCATTATTAACACTATTACTTGTAAGACCCTGAAAGGACAACTCACAGTTGGGTCCTTAAAGAGAGACACCAGATCCAAAACATAGGGTTTATTATTATGCTGCAGGCAATAGTACAACAGCTGTCGGTGGCACCAACCTACTCTCCGATTCGCTCCGATTATTATAATCCACAGAACATCCATAGCAGATCTCAGCCAGTCCATCCCATACCCTTCTCGGTCACATTGTCAAATAGTACAGTGTGACTAACTTGATTGCTTAGACTTAGAACATTTAGGCCAGTGTTTTACAGTTTGACATTTTGCGCATCTAGTTATATGTTATGCTGATGAATACAGTATGTTGTTATTTGTTTCTGATATTTTATTTTCTCTCTGGTTTTCGTAGGTGGAAATAGTGGACCCAGTGGTCCTGGTTCAGGACAATACCAACAAGGTGGCAACCCGGGTTCTGGTCCAGGAACACCGAACTGTCACCCTCATCCGGGGCAGCACCCACAGTACGCGCCTTCCCCTGTGCCTACATCAGGGGGTGGGCCTCCCACGCCGGGCCCTGGGACACCTTACAGTGGGCAGGGGCCCCCTCCTCCTCAGGGTCCTCCCCCACCCCAAGGGCCCCCTCCTCCTCAAGGGGGCCCACCACCACCTCCCGCCTCCTACTACAACGGGCCTACCTCTCTGGGGTTCCCATCCGGTGCGCCTCACCCACCAAACTCAGGGGGCCCACCACCCGGGGGCCCACAGTACAGCCCTTCATTTGGACGGGGCTATCACCCTCACCCGCACTTCATCCCTGGCCAGGGAGGCCCACATCCTCAGGGGCCTCCTCCACCACCTTCGTCAGCATTTGGACTTCCTCCAGGACCACCTTACGGTCCCGGCGGCCCCAATCCAGGCCCAGGAGGTCCAGGGGTAATCATGCCCAGCCAGATGCCACCTGGTCCACAGCCTGTGGAGAGGCTGGATCAAGGGTGAGTTTGTTTCATCTTGTTAGGGGGATGAAAAGGTAGTCACGATGTGTCTCATCTCCAGCAAGGTCTCACTCCAATAATTTTGGCTACAAGATTGGAAATGTGAGGCCTTGAATATGAAGGGTATAGGGAAATTCTTACAAGTGAAACACGATTGAGTCAAAATTTATTTGAATGGTTGCGTGTAACCAAAGTTACTGCGCTTAGAAGGTATGCAACCCTTGCTCCATTGCACTATAGTCTACCGCCAATCTTCAACCAGGGGTCTGCAAACACATTTTGGGAAATGGCTGAGCTGTATTATTCTGGTAAATATTTTAATGCCAATGTACGGTTAGTTAATATCTCTGATTCGTTGCACTCCAGCAAAGAAAAATCTGGAATGTTGACCACATTTAAGTATTAAATTAAAGGAGGGTACCATGCCGTTATATTACAAATTACACAGTCATAAAATGGAAGCACCGGGCATTATTATGTACAGTTCCAACAAAGTTTGTAGAAAGCGAGAGGGTTCTGCTACATGGGAAGGGCTGAAGACCATGCAGCACTATACCACCGAGCTCTGTAGAACCTTTTCACTATGTAAATTTGTTTTGAACTGGCCCATAAATGGTTTGCTGAATGGCTTCATTTCTCTGCCTGAACGCTATAGCTGGAAATACTTGTTATGCAATGCAGAGCAACATTCTGCTCTATTATGCGCAGTAACACTAGGTAGTTCATGGACAGCTTACATTGGAAGATAATTTTGGCTTGAGATTATCAGTAACTTTAATCAACGTACACATTGTGCATCTGTTGTTTTGAAGGGCATTTTGGTGACTTGAACTGTTGAAGTTAACTCGTTTAAAGGTAGAGTATCCTCCTTGGTGATATTCAGGCAGAGGGTCTATTCCGGGAGATTCTCATGTGAGCCTGCATAATTCATGGCTGCCGCATTTGGACTAGACCTATGTGGCCCACATTTAACTGTTTCTGCCTAATGAAGGCCTATGTTTGGGAAGGCGGCATACTTCTGTCCTCCCATGAGATGAAGATCTTATAGGCGCCATGTCTCGGAAAATTTGATGAGTAAGGGCAAAAATGTGAATTGAAACTGCAGCACTACAGTATACATTGGGATGATGTACCATTTTGGGACAAATGCTATTGTTGTGGATTGTTAAAATTTTAAAAAGGCCATGTTTCTCAATGAATGTGGTTTGATGACACGATTATTTCCTGCCATGCATTGTTGCCTATGAAAAAGTTTATGGTTGCCAGCAATGAAAATGAGGATTGATTCCTCAGTTGACAGTGCATACCATTGGTGATGAAACCTGCCCAAATTATTTAGTTATGGTCCAGTGCAATGCTTTTCAGCGCAGCAGATATGGTCATGCCCTCACAATACCATTTATATTCTGTGTTAAGCTATTAATCACAAAGGCGGATTTTATAGTTATGTAGCCTATGCCATATGCATCCCATTTTAATAAAATGTAGTTGTTAATTTGGAAGGTACGTTTGTCGAGGAAAATGACTAACATGCGCGTATAAAAAATGAGAGGCAGTTTTTGAATGAGTAATTTTCCATCGGAGGCTATATATGAAATGGCTCATCCAACTTGGCTGCGCACATTTAATGTGGCGGTCCATGTCCTGGCAAACTTCAACCAGCACGCATTTTCCCGGCTGCAATATACTCCATTGAAAGTTTAAACGCCAACTGTCTGCACATTCACGAGGCTATATTGCCGGAAACATCATCGCCAACAGTTTTGCGAATTTACCTGCGGGCTGGAATAATAGATGACGTGCGGCTCGTAATTATTGTATGCCCAGTCTAGACAAACTGCAGTAATGAAGCCCCGTAGTTACGTTTGACGGCTGCCGCTATATTTTGTAGCATACATATTCGGAAAGATAGATGCCAGCTGACACATACGCATTTCGAAGGGGAGAGAGAGAGAAAAAAAAAATAATGTCCTTCCCATTTGATTCGTCTATTTCCACATCCTCCACGTAAGATATTAAGATGGAGGAGAGATACTGCATGACGGATGAGTGGGCAGGTAAATTTGTTTCCGTGATGCAAATTAGTTATTGTTGGACTGTTGTAGGGGAAGAGGAAGTCGGTTTGTAGCTGTCGAGGTAGCCTTCATGCATAAAGGACCATGCTGCATTTTTTTTCCATTCCTTCTTTTATAACATGAGCACGTATTTTCTCCCCTCCTCCACTTTAAAAAATTGTACGACATGCGCACGTGTTTCCGTAACACCCGTTCCCTCCCGGAAAAAAAAGCTTCTTTCGTAATAAGAAAGGAGTAATGGGCATGTAAGCCGGGCGACATCTTGAATGTTGTATCGGTTTTTAATCCCTTAATTAATCCCATAATTACACGGTTTCAGAAATACAAAGAGGCTTAGGATGTCTAGTTCACGGGGGAGGCGTGATTAGACTAATAATTACGGTTGGCAGGGAATTGTGAGTGCCCCCCCCCCTACCCCTCTCTCCGTATTTCCCTCCCCTTTTACCGACTGTGAGAGAGAGGATGGCCAAAAGGAGACAGAGGTGACTGTCAATGAGGAAAGGTGCTTTTTGGGATGGAGGCCAACAATCCCTCGGTGGGGAAACAGAAAGACCTGTTTGATGCCAAGCATGACTCGGGCTGTAAGTGGCTGTGTTATTAATGACGGGAGGTGGGGTGTGACAACTATAGGTTTTTTTATTTTTATTTTCGAAGACCAAATTTCGATGGAAGAATATTTTTAGACTTGGGGTAGGGAGGGATATGTGTATCGTTTCAAGAGAGTAAATGCTAAACGTTCGGTTTCTATATAAGGTGAGGTGTGTCGATGGTCTGAAACCAGACGTGGTTTTTAGTTAGGGTGTGCGGAACACTGACGGAAATGTTAACTTTCGTTATGGTAGTTTTGACCATCACAAGGGCAATATTCGGACACTTCGACGTGCTTTTCTTATGGGAGTGTGTCCGCAATAATATTGTGGCCATCGTACAATTTAAATCACTCCATAAATGGAATACGACCCATTTACCTGCATTTATTGTAAAAAGTTTCGGGTTTACATATCCTCAGTAAATCATCAGTACTTTTCACACCGCATTATTACCATGCGCCAGTGCTGGTGGTTGTATCGCGCCAGGATACCCGTAGCCCAAACTTTGACAGCCACGGGCTGATTGCACCACTGGAGATATAGGTGGTATGTAAAGGATGTTATTCATTGCTGGCAATAATGGAAAATTAAAAAAACGTTTATTAAACGTGACGTAAGCAGCCAGTTGGGCCAAGTGACCAATATTGGTACCAATGGCTGGTGCTAATTAAGTGTGAAATAAGTACCCAATTTCACAGAGCTAATTCCAAATAATTATCCGGTGCATGTTCGTCGCAGGAATTTTTTTCTGTTGTACAACCGCGTGGCCCAGGCTGTATTACACGATATCGCCCGTTTTTTTCCCCCTCACTCGTCTCGATCCCAGAGAAAGGTGGGTGGAAGGTACAAGGGGCTGGGCCCATTTTTATTTTCCCCGACAACACCAACGTGACAACGCCCTCTTGTTGTTTGGTTGCTTCTCTCCTCCTCCCCCTCTTCTTTCT
>JYFJ02005479.1:0-24622 GCA_000934665.2 Catajapyx aquilonaris
TACATGTACCAGCATTGTTTCTTCGAGAAAGCCAGCGATACCGGGGACTAATTTTGCGGCGGCTCACCCCCTCGGGCGTATGTATATCCGAAAAGGTTCAGACTTATGCGAATCGGAGAGTATAGTAAGGATGAAAGTCGTATGCACACACTGCACTATGAGTCAGAGGGGATTAGTGAAGGGGATGCATGCGAATTTCACCCTTATTAGTTTTGCAGTTAGGGTGTTTTACCTTGGGAAGGCAGTAAATTTGTAAATATTTTCAATCAGATAACGGATACACCTGTCAGAAGGTCATCGACAAGAAAAGAATCTGGTTCTTTTAACACATCAGCCGGCATTTACGGCGATTGATATCACCTTTCGGATGTTAGGGGTACATGACACCTGCCAGTGTCTGACTGACACTCTAGTAGTACAAGATGTGTGGATAATTCTGATTTACGTAAACGTCGAATAGCTGTCTGATAAATTGCAATCAAAAGTTTCGTACCGTTGCTTTTAAAAATAGGCCATCGATTGAGAGTTGCTTGTGTTTGTTTTTAAAACGAAAGCCCTACTTTCAGTTCTGTTTTTCACTGACTCAAACTGGAGGATTTTGTTTTCCGATAAAAACTCTTTGTAGTGTAGATTTTTTTTTTCATTATCGCGGTGTGTAGGCCTATTTTTACACAAGTCGTGGTTATAATACACGAGTTTTTAAAACTATGCTATACTATCCATCAACCATTGCAGAGGCTTAGTTGGAACAGGAGTATCATCTTCGTTGTGTATGCAAGACGTTACTGTCAGGTAGCACGGGGTAGTCGCTTCTGAAGGCGCCATTGCAGAGGAAGGAAGAAGGAGGTACTGTATACGAAGAAGAAGGGATGCGCACCAAATATGGCATGTTATGCCATAGCGCCCATAGGGGGGGTGCTGGGTGTAGAAAACTTTGACTATATAAAAAGTACTAGGTTCCCGTTTTATCGGATAACCTATTGGAAAAGATGGAATATTTCTTGTTGGCTGGAATTTATGATCTGTTTCTATCACGTTGATTGTAAAATTTTATCGACATACTCGTGGAGAAATATTTACTTGTGGCACAACAGAAGAGAATGATGTGGGGTGCATTTGGAATACCCTGATATGGCGGGTTCAATGAAGGTATACCGGTACTGATTTTTCGTTTATATGCAGCTTGTAGGATCCTATACCGCATGTTTGGAAATGATATGGCGTGTCAAATATTTTATGAAAATTTACGGAATAACTTTTGTTCAAACCAATAAAACAAAGTTATAATTATGTAATTACCCTGGGGAGAGAAAATCGTTATGCAACATTATTAGGGCGCCAAGAACTTCTCTAATTAGTGTAACATCATGATAGATTTTCCGATATCTTGAATATTCTAAGTATACATGTGTTTATATAACATCCATAGCTGATTCATATTTAACAGAAAACTGATCTAATTATTATGTATTTTGTTAGGTGAAATTATACCAGTCGTATATATGTTAGGCTCAAACCCCGAAAACGGCAATTGGGCGAAAAAAAACGTCCAAACTGCAGAATGCTCTATGCCAAACAATCCATTCCGCAGAATGGATGGAGCATTCTGCAGAATTGACGATTTAAAACGTTCAGACTGCAGAATGCGGAATGGATGGTTTGGCATAGAGCATTCTGCAGTATATGGACGGGTTTTTTTTTTTCGCCCAATGGCCGTTTTCGGGGTTTGAGCCTAACATATACTCTGAATAATCTGCTTTCAAATTAGTCTATGCTCTCTCACACAATAATATTATTATATATAACAAAATATTTTGTGGGCCAGTAGCGTCACATACACCATATACGTGACTACTGCCCCACAAAATATTTTGTTACAAGGAAGATCAGCTCGTTTTAGCCACTTATGGTCCAAATACGTGTAAGTAGATCTGGCAGGTTCAAAACTATGGCAGATGAAGTCCCTGGAAACAATTTTGCTTTGTCCTTTTGATGTTCAAGCACATTACCTGAAAACAGCAACCCCCGGAGAAGGTAGAGCCGTAGGGTTGGATTTATATTCGTTGTCTCTGCATACCACGGGACATTTACAGTGCCGTTATACATTCGGTCTCACAATCAGAAGCACGCTTCCGCTGGCTCAGCGAATCCTCATCTTACTTCATAAAGCTCGAGTAGAACCAGACCGATGACAAATCCCATTGTATCTGGTTCGATCAGATGGGCGGAGATGTTCGATCAATGAGCCACCTTGTTTTTGCTTAATGAGGCTTTGGAGTCAAGAGGGAGAGAGAAGACCCAAATGAAATGAGGAGGAGGCTGGGACCGTTAGTTCCACCAAGTTGAACCCACTTCCAATATATATAAAAAAAGGAATACAAAATCTCATAATGTTTCAACTATTTCGAAGCACCTTACAGTTTTTGGTGCATACCCCTTCATACCCTATAATGTATAGAGCTGGAGGGCCAGGGAGTGGGTAGGGGGTGGCTGAGCAGCAAGCTTGGAGCTTCTCTGGGCGAGGCCATGCACCCAGGCCCAGCTGCATCGATCCAGCAGCCAGAACTGATCTCGGGGAAAAGGGAGAGAGAGAGAGAGAGAGAGAGAGAGAGAGAGAGAGAGAGAGAGAGAGAGAGAGAAAGAGAGGAAAGGGGAAAAGGAAGGGTATATAGGCCTATATATATAGAGAGGCAAGAGAACCACTAGGGGAGAAGGGGAGGGGAAAAAAGAGCCAGATCTGTAGCATTATAGCACTGGGGGGGATCCGCCCTACTAGACATTTGGGCAACCCGACCAACACGTGTGAAAACAGAAGACAGGAGATGGGGAGAAAGTTGGACTTGGAGGAGTTGTGGACAGATCTGCGACAGCCGTTGGGTTCACACTGGGACAGGAAATTAGTTTGGGACATGGTGTCGGAGGCGAGGTGGTCATATCACCTGAGTTGTATTGTGGCCAAAGTAGAGATGACAGACAGTTACATGGGTTGCTAATAGACTTGAAATCAGGGAGAAGCATCAAAAAGGGATGGAACTGATGAGGTGTGGAAGTATGGCAGCTAGGAGGTTATGAAATTCGGATAGACCGTGGGGTATGACACGATATAACCAATAACTGCTGAGAACTGAGGGGTCATGATTGTTTCTCCTGACCACTTGCACGTGACCATTGTCATCGAATTTTATGTTTGTTTTCAAATGTCTGTGAGAAGAAAAGTTCTAGGACATTAAATGTCCTAGAACTTTTCTTGTAGTAAAATAAATTCTCCAGCAAGAACTAGTTTTCTAAACGTTGTGTATATGAATTTTTTCATACTACACAACGTTTAGAAAACCAGTTCTTGCTGCAGAATTTATTTTACTAGAAGATAATTTTTTATGCATACCCGGTATACTATTGTGCACTGCCCAAGTTCCCAGTTCAAAAGGTGTTAGGTGGAGAAGTTATGGGTTACATACTCCATAAGTAATCAGTTTAAAAAGAAGTAAGAATATTATAACAAGATAGTGACTTTCCCTTAACCATCCGTTAACCATCCGGGTTATTTCTTTTTAAGCTGGTTGCTAAGTCAAATCCATAACTTTTTCCTATATATACATCCATCATGAACTGTTATGACTTGGGAAGTGCATAACCCTGTTTGATTAATACATTAAACAAAATGTGCATATTGGAAGCGAATATATTCTGCGAATTACATGTAAGCAATAAATAACGGTCGTTCTATAATATTATCTGCTCATTATCAGTTATTAATGTGGCGTTTAACGTATTTTACATTTTCCCATACAAATACCGCCTACATATTCAGGCAGCCTGTACAGCACAGGGTCACCATGACCTATACACCCACTGCTATGAGCAGTGGGCAATAAACAGCAACGCCCTCCGAGGTGCCTCAGGAACTTTTCAAGTTATTTCCACAGGTCCGTCTCATAAAACTAAAAAATCAAGCCCACCCACTACTTGGAGGGTTGGGCAGACATACGAGACTTGAAGAGGTGTGAGGATCTAAAGTCCAAACTATCCAAATGTCCATTGTGAAAGAACCTAGTTGGTCATGGGCACGACCAGCAGCACTCCTAGGTCACGTTTTTGTTATGAGAATTTATCTTGCATTGAATAAGTCGAATATTATCACTGTTGAACATCAGCCTCCTGCTGATCCTGCTGCGTAATATGTGTCACAGGTTTATACAATATGTGCCTGAGGCAAGGTCTGAACAAAGTTTGAGACAAGAGAGTATACGTCCCTGGTGATTGTGACTGAAATGATTGCTTTGGAATGCTGCTCCTCATTTGGCTCTCTAGTGTCATTAGATGGTGCTTAAGGCAGTTCAGGTAGAGTTGGAGGATAAATAATATTTTGTACGTTATTTGAAACTCGGAAATGAAGATTTTGTGTACACCATCTGGCGAGGTCAAACACACTGTAAATGCCAATTATGACGTAAATTATTACCAAAATATTGTAAGATTTAAAAAAACTGGCCACACCCACGGCGCCATCATGTGTTTTTGTATCAATCTGTTGAATTGTGCTCATGTGAATGCACAACACACAAGATAAGCATCCACACGGTTTAGGAAAAAAAAGCCGTAAATGTACAATGTAAAAGTGAAACTTTGAAATTATTTCATCCACCCACTAATATTAAAAATACACCCAAGCTATAACATCCCTGCCATAAAAATACCAACAATGATTCAAAAAAAACAAAACATATATACGATAAGAATAATTAAAAAGCGGAAGCACAGCATGAAGTTGTGATCCAGAACACTTTGTTGGTATGAAACGCTTGACAACCCATAGAGACTCGTATAATAATATTTTCCTCAAGTGGAGCTAATCTACACAGGATGGATGACCGCCCCCAAAGGGGTTGAAACGACAGATGAAGAGTATGGACAACAATAAGTCTTTCACACAACCAATCCCACACAACCATTAAACAGAACTCATACGAAAAATAAATCGTGCTTGTTGCTTGGAATTTGCGCTTTGATGAAGAGATAATAGGGATAGTCGCATTGTGGCGACAGTTGGTTAGGATGCATTTTTTTTAGCTGGTGGAACTAGAGGGGTTCTTGTCATGGACGTAGAACAGATGGCCAGCGTTTCTATAACTCCCCCAGGTAAAAATATGGTCCATGAAAAATAATATTTAGTGCAAGAGTAATGGGATAGTGACACTCAAAAGCAGGAAGGGATCGGATTTAGATTCATAACTTCCAGTGATTACTTCGACCCACGCAACTTGCAAGTCACTACCTTTTTTTATTATTATTCAGGGCGTGTGTACATATATCGACAATACAGAGGGACTCCAATGTTGAATTTTAGTTGATAAGCTGTCATGCACCTGGACGAGTTTTTTTAACGTCTCCGAGGTGAGATCGATGCACTCAGATATTAAACCAGGGAAGAATGGACAAAAGCATGGGGCTTGATCCCCCTTTATTCAAAGCTTTCTGGCAGGGTTGTCATTGCGTGCTTGTGGCAGGGGTGTCCAACAAGACTGCTTCATCCTGGATAGCTGTCAATGCTCACCTGTTATCTATAGGAGTGCAATTGGGTACCCCACGAATTTCATGTAAGGTACGGTACAAATGTTTCGCATTGTTTAGAAAACGTACATTGCTGGACATTAATTCCGTCATACTGCTAGCCACATTTTCCGATGCGTCAGTGATAGAGTGCGAGCCGTGCGAGTGAGAAATGGTAGCCCTTGGGTGACGTCACTGGCTGGGGACAAGCCTTTTTTCCATTACCCCCCAGCCGGTGACGTCACTCAAGGCCTACCTCTTCTTACTCGCACGGCTCACACTTCGATATGCACTTCTGCCGCATCAGAAAATGTCGCAAGCAGTATGACGCGATTAATGTCCAACACTGTACTGTACACGACTATACCATCAGAAAATAGGCAAATATCGACTGTCACTTCTCTATAGGTAACACATAATCTCTGTTTTGCATTGTGAAAAAGTGCAGGCAAATGCTGCAAAATTCCGCATCCTTTACTATACCCCAGCCCTCTCTATAGCCCCCTCCAAAAAACCAACATATTAATCACACAGGACTTGAAAATGACAGGCGACATGAGGCTAGCGGGCGCAAAAACCCTGTCAGTGTGGCATCGTACAACATGGTCTGAACATTCGACAAATGTGTTTCACTAGAAGGAACACGTTCCAATGTCAGGCCCGTTATGAGCCAGACAACTACACGAGTTCGAAATCACTTGGCTTTACGTGTGGGCAGTGACGAATTGCGCCCAGGGCAAGACTTCACACTCTGGGTGACACGACCTGTCTTGTTCTGGCAAGGGCGACGTGCGTGCCCTCCGAAACGAGGCGCGCGTGCTGAATTGCGGGGTCAAATTTGCCATCTGAATGGCAATATCGATGCTGCCAGTCATCTCAAAATGTGCGTTTTGGGCATCCCCCCCTCCTTCGAAAGCTATGCTGTCAGGAGCTATGGCTGCTGGCAATTCAAGGAATAAGGCTGTTATCTACAAGAGCCGAGGTGGTTGGCGCTGTCAGGCTGTCGTGACGGCCAGATTTGTCAGAGATCGTCAGCCCAGCACAAGTAGCAGCGATTCCATTTTTGAAAATCAGCTGTCGTCTCAAGTGTATGATCAAAAACCGAGCCCGACATGGGGTCAAAAATTAAATTCAGCTCATACATAATATTAATAATAAGCCTCAAAAAACTTGTGGTTAATTTCAAGCTGTACTGAATATTGATACTATCGGTTCTTCTATTCCGATACCCATAATTATTTACCATTGATTCAACCCACTCAATGGAAACTTCTCCCCTCCACGAAACTGGTTCATCTCGCACTATTTGCAAAGGAAATTAAGGTCGTCGAAGCAAATGTAAAGCTCCCTTCCTATAGTGATACCCTGATGAGATGCACAAGTTAGACGACATTTATCAGCCGACGCAAGAGCTCTCTGCCGCGATTGCCCACACTAATAATTCCCTTGGCCAATTCCAGGGTGCGATGCGACTAAATAAAAAAGCCGGATTAAAAATTGAGAGAGAGAGGGGGGGGGGGGGAAAGGTTAATTCATGCAAAGTTGGGAAAAGGACCCTAGGCATGAAAGACGTTGAATCCGGCCAGTGGATTTTCTTGCCTGTTTCCCCTAGGCTATCAAATGACCAAGTGGAGTAGGTGGAGGCTATAAAACCCGAGCTGTACGTAAATTAGTCCCCAAAGTAAACTGCGCCACTTTAGTTAATATTCTTCGGTAAAGACGTTTGCACTTCCCTCCCCCCTCTGGACCCCTGAACACCTCTATTATGCCATAAGTCACAAGTCATTTCATTATGGTTGGTTGTAGTCCGGTTGGAAGGGGGAAAAAAACCTGTTTATCTAAAGTTATATCCACTAAGGGGGGTGTATGTGTATGTGAGTGGCCAATGAAGGGAGGACAAAAAAAATGCAAACATGCCAGGTCGTTAATCTTGGGCGGTTTTTGTATGAGGAGTTGGGGTGGGATGTGGTGGGGGAATAGGAAAAATATATGCCTTTTACCTCCCCCCCATACCCTCCGCCTAATAATTGTCTCCTAAGTAAGCACATTGTTGGGTTTACAGAGCATTAGGTGGGATGATTCAAGCGTGAGGTAGCAGATGATTACTTTATATTACTTACCTTTGGTGTCAAACATACAAATTGATGGTTCTTTCTACAATAAGGATATGCGTGTATCCGCTGAAGGACGGGCGTGTATCCGCTGTAGGATAGGTATGTATCCGCCGGGAAGGAAAGTTTTGTACAGCATGGGTCTCCCAATATGAAAGTTTTTCCTCCAAAAAATCACCTGGCCAGAAAAGTTTATTATTAATTGTCAATATGATTAACAATTATGGAGTTTTTTCCAGCCAACTTTTCTGGAGGCTGTGCAACCAATACGTGACCAAGATATGACCTGGAGCTTTGTACAATTAGTGTATGGTACTGGACTAATTGTGTACCAGAGAGCTGGTTTAAGAAAAAGACATCCTGAGGAGTGATGACTTCATAGTTACATGAGAAGTGCATTGTTATTATTAGACCTCGCTTCCCACATGACACTAACTGGGGGAAGAGGAAGAAAAAAAAGATACAAAATAATAATTGCAAACTGTATCCTGGAGAAGTTTGGATCCCGTCGGGCATATCGATTGGATCGAGACTTTTTCTCTCTCTTGGACTCCTGTTAGAAACGATTTCTCTCTCTCCTTCTCTCTCCCCAGAACGCTATTATAGGCCTATATTCGGGACTCTTGATGATAATTCAAAGAATTTGGTCGGGAAGTTTCTACGGAGGTTCCCGAGGATTTGACAAAAAAAATCCGTTGTAAATGTGATTTTGGGGCCATTACTGACGAGTCAGTTGTAATCCACTACTATACCTAATTCAATTTTATTGCCAAATTGGCTACCATTAGAACCAGGAAATGATCTGAACAATGTGAACCTGAATAATAATAATAATAATAATAATAATAATAATAATAATAATAATAATAATAATAATAATTCATACTCAAATATTACCCATAATAAAATAATGTCATTGGAGGGGGTCGAGTGGAATTAGCTGTATTTGAGAGATTGCGTGAGTGTCACTGATAAACTAAAAGGCTGGTCGATAATCCGAGCGATATGAATCACCATAATCTCATATCTGGGACATGGATGCAAAGAGTCGTCGTCAATTTTCCGTTCAGGGAAAGGAGTGGTAAAAAAAAACGGGCTCGACAGAGTCGGGCCTTGGTTTTAGGTGTAGGATTTTGCCTTGCTAAACAAGTTGAGATAAGTGCAAATTTGCAGTAAGCTTTATGTGCTCTAGTCCTAATCCTGCGGTTTTGACTTCATAATATCCATCCTCGATGCTGTATCTTGAAGCCAAGAAAAGTATTGATCCGAATTTATATGTTGGGGGTGCAATTCAAAGCGTGGTTCATTCTTTTAGAGAGGAGCTTTCGTTGTATTTTTAATAAATAGGATTTGGTTTTTGGTATTTATGCTAGTTTATGTTGTTTTGTTGTTTATTGGCTAGCATATCCAGGAGCATTTTTTTTGAAACTCCGAAATTCATTGTTATTCATTACCACTGTTTCTCAGCTATGGTGGTGGGCATGAGGTGTCATGTAATTCGTGAAAGCAACTCAATAAACTGCCTTAGGCCCGGTTGTACAACCGGGTCTTAGGCCCATAAATTAAAAGAGCTCACTCTCCAAAAGAAGAATAACAAAGAGGGGGTCATTCAAAGTCTTCAAATAAAAGAGAACAAAGCAAGCTTCCAGTCTCCATGGTATAAGCCTAAGAGGTTATAGCAGATATAGTCTACTCTCTTTTGAAGTACAGACCAAGCACTTGGTAGCTACTGGGGCAATAAATGGCAAGTTTTTTTTCCCTGCATTTTTGTACGACAGCAAGTGCAATTGCTAGGCGGTGTCGTTCAATTTTAATGAACTGAATGGCACTGGAAGGGCGCCTGTACTACGTTATAAAAGAAGCCTTTTAAACTGACTTGAACAAACAATGTCACCCAGCCGATAAATGGTCTTAAAATACAACCTCACTGGTTGTGAAACCAGAACTGCACCTGAAACCAGTTCTTTAGTTAGCTTGGTATCTTTTTCTCCCTAAAGGTTCCTTACAAAAGAACACCTTAGCAGAGGTATTTCTGCCAGCTACTGTCAACAAACCTGTCCTCAAAGTTCTCTCCCCCCCCCCCCCCCCCTCACTTCATCTCACCCCACCCCATCCCTTTAGAATAAACCTGATCGATGCCCACGGACAAAAGGGAAGGGATTAGATGTGGCCATCCAGGCTAATAGAGCTCCGTAGGCTAATCTGGGAAGTTGGGAAGGAAGTCAAACAAAGAATGTGTGCGAAAATAAGCCAACACTGGATACGGATTCTGCAATCTTCTTACAATCTGAAACAATTCTGGTATGATGGACTAGAGCTTGTATGTTCTTATAGGTCTGTAATGTGGACATTGAATGGGATATAATCGAGGATAAAATTATGTAGGATATCTGCCAGTTGAGTAGCTTCGACCTGTAGAGTAATTGTCTAGGTCTGTAACTATGGAGATGATGAAATATTTTGCCTTTGAATTTCAGGGTGACTCATACTGTGTGGGTATAGTTATGATTGCAGAGAAGGCGTCATTAGATTACAGGACCATTTTGTCTGCCCTTTCCTCGAATTTTGTCACCCACCTGAGTGTACTGGATGTAGAGTACAGTATCATCACATGTAGAGCTTTAAGTCATAATGCACAACTCATGGCACGTACTGTATTCAGCTGTGCCCGTCAGCAATTTTTGTGTCAAATTAATGTTAATTACGGAAACAACTCCGGAATTTTCCTGGAAGGACCGTGGGAAACCACAGAAAACCACGGTCAGAGTTGCCGGCCCCGGGATTTGATCCCAGGACCTCCTGATTAGCAGTCGGACACCATATCCCCTACTCCAAACTGCTTCGGTACTCATTTAAATAATGTCAATTGTGGTTTTAACTGAACCGCGAAAATCAAAACTGAGCTAACTACAGTCAGAAAAGGATTATGATTATGAATAGACCACAAAAATAGGAAGCGGATTCGTATAAAATTTATTGGGCTAATCTACGTTCACTTCTACGTCTGTTAAAACGCAGATCACACCCACTGCCATATCTCAATGCCACCCGTCCTCTGAATCGCCCACCGCGATAACCGAGAGCGATATGAGGCTAGGAAAGACGCGATGTTTATGTCCCTTGCGTATAATTTCCGAGTTACCTTGTGTCAAATGTATGGCATATGACAACTCTGCGTCTTGTCCAGATTCTTATCTTCCTCGGTTATCACGTTGGACTGTCCAGACTGGGCTGCATTCAAATAAGGCTAAAGGTGGGATCTGCGGACGTATTATGTATCAGAACACTTTGAAATGATTTACTGGCTGATTATTTATTCGTGATTTTCGTGCAACTTATATGGCTATTACGCAAGTCATGCATGGTGATTATCACCATCTAACTCATACCATAAAACGAGCTAAGTCAAGTTTTGTGACGAGCAACACGCGATATATCAGTTACCGGTACTGCGGAGGAGAGAACAATAATTTATTGTTCTCTTATCACATAAGTCTTTCATTCAGTCGGCCATTTATGTCGAACATTGCAACATATTACGCCACAAATTGGTCACTTTGAGCAAAATGTATTCAGAGCCGAATCAGCTGCATTGTTCGTTATATGACGAGAAAATATAAATACTCGAGGCCATCGAAAGTGACAGCATTTGATGTTTTATTTCAGCTTATGTGAAATGCGCAATTATTCAGTAAATTTGAAAAACCACAAGAGGAATGAGAAAAGACAGAACTTGTTTACGAGTAATATTGTACAAGAAATTGTGGAATGTAAGTCATTAGTTTTTTACGCCATCTATACTGTAAGTTAAGTGATCAAACACAGAACGTTCATCATCCGTTCCGTCATTCTTAAGTGCCTAGCACACACAAAAAAATAATGATAAACGAGAAGTGGCCAACATATGATACATCTCTCAGGCAGTTCATCACATCTTTTTTTAGGAGATATATGTGCTAAGAATGATCGCAAAAAAATGCCTCAAAATCGATTGAAAGCTTCTGTTCGACAGGACAATCGCTCATTGGCGAAACCTCAATTCAGACGTCCTTTTTGGGGTTCTAAAATTGTTCCGGAGAGGGGGCTGGGGAGGTAGGAGAAAAAGGTTTCTTTGATGCCTTATATAGAAACGAAGGACTTGGGTCTGCAATTTCCACATCGTTTCACCAAGCTGGAAACCACGCGCCCGAAGACAATGCCGCATATAACCCAAGATGAAAGCGAAGATCTGGAACTTTCAGTACTAGAGGGACTTCGGTTCGATCCCACGCTTCAGGGATGGTGTGTAAAGCCATACAAGAAAAGACCCCCTGCCTTTTTTTTGCATCCCAAGCACAAAAAAAACCTAGCCAGAAAACTGAGGGCACCTCCACCCTAAACGAACAGCACGGAAAATAAGATGGACTTAATTTTCTGGAAAATTGCTTCGACTTCTTTTTCCGCTTCTTCCGCTTTCCTGCCCTTGATCTTGGCATGCCTTAGTGTTCCGGCGCCTTCTTCTTCCTCCACTGTTTTTGTCTCCCTCCATGGATAAGAAAGATTCAGTTTTTTTTCTTTCTAATCACCAAAATGGCACCGACTGGAATTTTCCCTCCGGATGACCACCTTCACTATCCGGATGACCACCTTCACTATCCGGATGATCACCTTCACTATCCGGATGATCACCTTCACTATCCGGATGATCACCTTCACTATCCGGATGATCACCTTCACTATCCGGATGACCACCTTCACTATCCGGATGACCACCTTCACTATCCGGATGACCACCTTCACTATATAGTGAAGGTGGTCATCCGGAGGGATTCGCTAAAGCACCCAGTTCAATTTAGGAACATTTTTTTGTTGTTTACGTCTTACCAAATATTTGCATCACCAGTGTTGACATTAAACTGCGTCCACATTTAGAGTTTCGAACATGAAGAAACCTACTCGTTGGCCCAATTAGTCTCTACGGAAGAAGAAGTGGGGGTGACTTTGCAACTAAAGAAACGGCGGGGTCCCTTCAGGCAATAAAGAAAGAGCCGCCTTCTTAACGTGAGCACCGGTGCGGTGAATAAACTTGGGCGCAGGGGGGCAACTACATGGACTCACTTCTTCTCTTTTTCCTCCCTACCAACCATCCTCCAAGGTAAGCGACTTTGATGATTGGGGAAGCCAAGGGCTCGCGCTTTTCCAGGCCGCGCTTCTTCTTCTAGCTTTTTTTTTTTACTTTTTTTTAAGAGGAAGGGCTTCTCTGAGCTGATCCGATTTTCACGGCTTGCGGGCCTTCCACAATGATGGAAAGGAAAATCGCAAGTTTTTTTTTTAGGTGGGGTCTTAAGAAGGGTGGGTATCACCATCTGACGAACGGTCTCACAGATCAGGCGGTGGCAAGTAGGTTCAAAAGATGTAATTATTGGGTATGAACAAGGTGCTATAAATTCTCATTATCAAAACTATAGTACGAATCATGCAGAAAACAGGAGATTAAGATTTAATGAGGGTTTTCACAACCCAGATGACCTTGCCTAATTGGAGGTGTACCGATTGTGAAAACATTCCATATATTGGAAATATAAATGTAGCTTTGGGTTAACCATAAATTAACACCCTTGAGACACCATGAGACAACCTTTTGGGCTCAAAAATGTTGGGGACACCTAATGTGACTTTTGGCTTATATGTTGGGGGGATGAGGAAGCCCACCCTCCTAGAAAAAGAGCAGGGGATAACAAAAAGCAGGGCTGCTCAGAATGCAGCTATTGACGTATTGACGTCAAATCATCTGCGATTTGGGGAATCCGAGGGAGGAGTTTGGAAGGCCCAGAAATGGAGTTTGAGGATGGAAATGGGGGAAGGAGGGGGCCTCGTGTCACTATATACAGGAAAATGGCGATGCTGCTGTATCTGTTTTTTTGAAGATAAGACCCAAGTTTTTTTACGTATTTCCTATATTCTACGTAGGGATTATGCCTCACCAGGAGGGCGCAACTCGTAGATATCTGAAAGCTATTGCTATAGCTATAGGTTTGACGTCTGTGATAAAATATTGTACAAACATTTGTTGACGTCAATCCTGGTTCACCAAAACGCCTTTGACAACCCACAATGTCAGAATAAACCTTTGGAAAGTATTTGTACTACAGGGATATACAAGCAGTAAATTGTTCCTTACTGTGTTTACCACTCCTGGCACACGGTTGGGTTAAACAATGTAACAATAGCTTCTGCATAACTGCTCCAATGACGTAGGCTACTTACCACGTGCATAGCACTGGCCTACATCACACGTCGTGCGTCAGACCATGGCATATATGAAAATGACGATTCTTATGTATTGTGCAGGAAATAAATATTTGTCAATATTTATATCTCGAGTGATATTACCACAAACAATTTTTTTATAGATATTCGAACAGTGACACAATGGGAGGTCCAAAATTGATGGAAATTTTTATATGAGGGGAAAAAAGCGAGGCCGCCTGCCAGGCACGCGACAGGAGGACCGGATTTTGACTTGGGAACCGGTACCCTTCACTTTTGTGTGGTCCGCAGAAAAGGAAAATACGAAGATTTTTTTTTCTGATGGTGAGGGGGGGGGGGGGGGGNTTTAGTGGATTTTTGGAGGTGCGTTTGGGTGTTGAATAGGCGAGATTGTGGGATGGGGCGGGCTATTTGTTGGTCTGAAAACCGCTGAATTGCAGGGGGGTTAGGGTCGTTTCAGAGCCTTTTTGAGGCCATGGGGAAGTTAGGGGGGGTATGGTGGAGGGGGAACGAACTGCCAACGGCGTGGATGCCGAGGATGGTTTGAAACTGATATCAATGGGATTTCCATTTGTACTGATTTTTGTTTAATGGCCGATAGGAAAAAAAATTCCTGGCTCTGATGGACGTGTTTCCATGCCAACAACAGGGGTACTTTGGCTAGCTGGCAGCCCAGGATAAACCGATTCTGTAGGAAGGGACATCAGGGTTTAGTGTACCAAAGCGAACTGTACCGAGTGTTTCATGCAGAAGAGGATCGTGCAAAATCATAACTGTGAATGGTTCTAATATTTGCAGCTATATTATGCTGTAACGTCAGTGGAATTTATAAAATGTTGCTATAACATTGGGAATATTATGTTGCGCACCAGTACAGCCACAAGCTTAGACAAGGCGGTAGTAAATGTGGTAGCCTACTGATTGTTGCTTCCAACATTTACAAAAATGGCTCTTCTAAACACTTGATAATTACTCAGTGTACCAGCACCCTTCTCTTTATTATGCGTTGCGTATAAGAAATAAAAATGCAGTATAAGGACAAACCCACTGTGTATTGTCAATAAAATAGTACTGGTTGTCTCACTGCATGTTTATGCATCCTTATAATTGCTTTTTAGTCACAAAAATAGTACAGGCCAATCTTTAGTGCCATATTGTACATGGAAAATATCTCTCAGGGTGCTGTGGATTTCATATTACAAGCATAATTATCCTGTAGTTAATGGCCCGAAATGTCTGGAATGTCACCTTTTCCTGAACACTTTTTTTTCTTCCTTTTATGCAGGTTAGTAACTCCCGCATGATTGCGGATCTATCCCAAGACCTAACTATTCTACGCAGTTTTTGGTTGGTAGGCATCATAACGGCGCGGCGTGAGGAGATAATTAAGTTTCAGTGATTTCCCCAAGTTAATAAATAATATGAATGCCTTTCTGGTTATACCACTACTGTAACACCAGTGTTGCAGTATAGTAGTATTTGTTGTAGTCTAACCAACAGAATATTTCCTATCGTTGCTATGGGGACGTCATCATAATTTGATTTCCGCTGCATACCTTGATGACTTTTTCCAGCTCTCCTTGGTCTTGGAATAGGTCAAGTTACAGCTCATTATGCCGAAGTTACTGACCACTCTATATGCAAATATAAACCATTCTGATCAGTCTGATTTTCTGATTCATTAAAATGCCGTATTACCGTTGCGTAAAAATGAGAGATTTAAACAATATTACTGCAAATTATTTAACAGATCAAAAAGGGATGAAGGCTTAGAATAAAAGTTTAAAAAAATAATTATGCGATGTAGGAAGCCACATGCTAGTACCGCGCAGTGTAAGTAGGCTAAGCTTACATTTCGTGCAAGGCCACATTAATAAGTTATATTAAGTCGCGAAATGAGGTAGGGACGGCAGTGTTGGATTTCGTTATTTATAAGATTCTCCTGGACTCATTTAAGAGGCGAGTGTTGGTATTACAAATTGAAATACAAGCTTTGTCATAATGAGATACATACTGGAATCGAACCGAACTTTAAGAATCAGCCAGTTCTTTCTCCTTAAGAACTGATCAAAGATATTTTTTTTTCTCTCCCAAGAGTGAATAGAGGACACGTGGAGTTTGAGTTGGATATCCCATTAGAGGAACCCTGGCCCCAAGCCCCGGGCGAGTAATTCCGATCCCTTGTTTTCGATGCAGGTTGCTAAGGTGACGTCTATGGCTCTGTTTATTATTATTTAAATACACTCCCATATAATAATGCAGGTACATACAATCCACAAAAGGGATACACCTTATAAGCAGTGTGTAAGCCGTTCAGCATCCAAAAGGAAGAATCGATTCAGCTCTTATGTACTCGATTATCTTCGGGAGATTGTAATTCATGTTCGAACCTCAAGCCCACCTATTTTTCACTCATAATGGGGGGGCCCGCGACTTTTTATATGCACTTTCTGGTCACCCATTCTTTGATCTAAACTTTCCAAACCCCTCTTGGGATGATGCCGAGGGTTCGTCCCTCAACTAAAGGCAATCCCACAAAGGATGCTTCTCAGGTATAGCAGCTGAACGCGCTAAAATCAACAAATAGTTGGCCCGATGCCACCTCTTCTTCATGTATAAGAGGTGCATCTCTCCCCAGGCCCTTACCCACCCAAATAAAGCCCTCGATTTTTTTTTTTTTGAGAGAGAGAGAGCGAGAGAAGGGATGGTGGGGAAATGTAGTAGTAAATATTCGTGAATTGCGGCCAGGTAGGTTCAGGACCCTCTTCTTCTTTTCCCCCCATGGTGTCCACGCTATTACTCTACAAGTCATCGTCCTCTTAGTAAGGGTCGTAGGCCTCATCATGGGGTGCTGGTCCTCTTTTTTTCTGCGCATCTGGTCCTGTTGGAAGAATTTGAGGGTGTATAGTAAAGCGGCTTAATAAGTCACACTGGAAATAACGTAATAGGAGCTGGACATGGGCTGACCTCATATGGTATGATATGGTGGCCAGTTGTACAGTGTTGGACATTAATCGAGTCATACTGCTTGGGACATTTTCTGTTGCGGCAGAAGTGCAAATCGAACGTGCGAGTAAGAATAGGTAGGCCTTCAGTGACGTCACCGGCTGGGGGGCAATGGAGAAAAGGCTTGTACCCAGCCACTGACGTCACCTAAGGGCTACCAGTTCTTACTCGCACGGCTCGCACTCTATCACTGCCGCATCGGAAAATGTCGCTAGCAGTACGTATGATGGAATTCCCTATCTAGCCATACGGGGAAGGGCGTGTGATGTCCAGCACTACAATGATTTTTAAATGCTTAAAAGTGAAAACATGTAGCAATGAATTTGACAACAGACAAACTATCTGCAGAAACTAGTCCCAAAAAAATGCCAAACTTCCAACCTGCAGAGTCCACCTCCCTGTACTAGTTGGCCTGTAATGGAACCGCTTCAACAGTCCAAAACGTCCATTTGTGGACATATCACGACCCGAAGATTTGACGCGTACACCAAGCAAGCAAACGCGTCCCAAAGCCTAGACATGGTAGACGAATCCGTTAAGTATGGGGACCGAGGGGAGCATCTGAATGCAGAGGGAAAAGGAGGGGTCTCGCCCTCTGTATGCAAATCGAGCACCAAAGTTTTTCCCGGCATGCACTACGGGGCCTAATGGCACACCTTCTGCTTTTTCCCCTTCCATCCAGACAATACTTCTTGCTACTCTATCGGGCCAACTCCGACGGGGCTTAATGGCTCCTCTGATATTGATGATAGGATCCTTACATCACACCCCCCCTGTCCGTCCATCCATCCCTTTAGGTACCCACCCTTAGGAGAAAAGAAGGAAGACCTTGGCCATTGCCGATATTCTGATGCAAATTGAAAGGGCTGTATGCAAAACGGGGCCAAGGAGCCCGCCGACTGTGGCCAAAAATGCAGCCTCATAGCCGTCGGGACGTGGGAACGGCCAAATTTGCATGCGACCAGGTGGACCTTCCAGTCATTTCTCATTGGTGGGCCAAGACGTGGAAGGCCTATGGGAAGATGCAGAACTCAAGCTGGAGAAAAGAAGAAGGGCGGGGGGGGCTACCTGAATCGCTAACTGCGCAACGGACTTTCATTTTTTTTTAAACCTTCTTGCACGTTGTCATGCAGATGGAGAACCGTCGTCAAAATACCACGTCATGACCCGTTTTTTACACCTTGATGAAGCATAGAATCCCATACTGACTTGGAAAATGTAGATTTCATATGGTTCGAAAAAAAGGAGCGTACTTGGCACTTTAGGGGGATCCATGATGGTTTTTGGCTGACTTGTCGGTCCCATATTTCCAACCGAATAGACGCTATTTTGCAACGGCAGCATTTTAATAAGGGACAATTCCGGGGGGGAATGGAATTTCACTCTACATGTTGAATTATTTAACAACAGCTCGACTGCGATCATATGGAAACTGTATGTGGGAGCAGTTATAATTTGCATTTAATTTAATTACAAGGTACACTTTTGTAAAAAAGTGTGCAGGCTACATATGACGTTTCTATTTTTTAGGCAACAGTGACATTTACAGACAGGAGCGCAAACTGGTTGTGAAGGGGCACACATTGCAATTATTAATGTTGACAATTAGCCTATATTAATATTTCCTCCGAAATATTAGGTTGATTAAGATTCAAACTTATTACTTTTGTAATTCGCATAATATATCGTATGTTGCCTGTTAGCCTATTATAATGAAAGTTGGCACATTCAATAATATAAGCCGCCTACACTGCTTGAATGAAGACAAAGAAGGCAAACAAAATACAATAAAGAAGTCATGGCCATATGGCATGCATTTTCTATCCTTTCAAACTTTTTCTCTCCCAAAATTATGTAGTAATTGGAAAGATTGTGGTTCCGCTAGTGTCAACGCATCTTGATACAGAAAAGATAGGAGGAATCGAAATATACGTCAGCTATGAGCGGATGGGAGGGCCACTTACATTGCACCGTTGACCTGCTGCCAGCGGTTGGGCAAGGCAAGGGCGCGATATGTAGCACTGACAACTTAATATGATCATTGCGTGACGACATGATCACGCGAATACCAAATTGAGAGAAAATGTCAAATATTTTTAAATTTAAGAATAGATTGATTGTATTTTCAAAAGTGTTGTGTGACCGTAACCTTTTACGCACCATTGTTGGCTGCCTCCTGATGAATATCGTATAGTAGATATTAACAGAATTACAGAGGTCACAACGAATGGTTGAAGGTACTTAACGTCATTACTATAAATAATATGTGACAAGTTTAAGATGTCTATAAGTGTCTATAAGATGTCTATAAGTGACAAGTTTAAGATGTCTTACGAACAAGCTTGATTATTTAGGTCCTGCATAACTCCATGATTAGAACCTTTTGAAATAAGAGACGAGCATCACATCAGTACACATTTCAATCAGTCATTACACCATTATTTTGTAATTTTAGCCCTACATACCATCTTTCCAGTGAACAATGGGTATGAGAACAATAAAAGGGAAGGCTCGAGTTATTTACATGACTAAAGTGGAGAGTGTGATAAGCACATCAGTCTGCAGTTATTTGAGTCCGGCTCTAATTCCTTTGTCTCCAGAATTTGTACACGTGTACCGGTACAGTAAATGATAGTATATTTTGCCATGCAGTGAAAATGTTGTAAAAAGAGCCAATGCAACATCGGTATTTTTCTATGTACGAGAGAGAAGAAAACTGATTTCACCAATTAATTTTATTAACATTATATGCATTTTAATGTTGTCAGCTTATTTCTCTATATAGCGAGTCGTTCCAGAGCTATCTATAGCCGCAACCCCAGTAGCACAATGAAGGTGACAATCCATTAGGTTTACTATCGACAGCCATGTGGCCATCATCAAGGAAAAGAGTGCGCATTCTTTATGCAGCGGGTGGGTATAATGACAAGTCTTAGAGGCGGGGGGTGTGAGAGGGCAAAGAGATAACACTAATTGCCTAGGAGGACCCCTAAGGTGAAATAGTCCCCACCTGCCTTTTGGCGACCATTTCTCGCTGTCATTAGAGACGAACCCCTCTGGCACCCAGATGCTCAGAAATAGCAGGGGTGAATGTGGATTGATATTGAGTGGGATTAACACGTGGAATCCTGGTGGAATCAATTAATGGGTCTACTCACCTGCCATTATCCCAGGTCAAATCTGGTTATGACCTTTGGAACATATCCTCCTTTAACAAAAAGTAATGTCAGTTGACAAATTCTGGCAGAGTTATTAGTGCTGATCTCCAAAGCACTTGTCTCCCTCCCCCCCAAACCCCTTGAAAGGACTTGGATGAATAAGGGAAAGCATCACTGGGCAACAGTGGCGCTGTGCCATGGCAACTCATCAACAGGGCTTGCCGACTCATAAACAGCATTTCTCCCCCCTCTCTGGTTGCCTTGATTTCAAAGTCAAATTATTATTGGTAAGGCATAGGAGAGGAATCGTTCTACTTTGCAGAATCCATTTCTGGCCGGAACTATCTCGCTTTAATTGGAGCAATTGGGGAATGAGGGGTGTGAGAAGGGTGGGAGAGGCGTTATGAATTCCTCACTGCTTACGCCGCCCCCATTATTGATTTAATGGGGCTAATTTGATTATAGATGCGGCTTCCAAGATGCCTTCTTGCACCACCGCTTGAATTATAAGACCAATTGTAAGGCAAACACCCGGATTCAATTTAGCCTACAGAGGGTACTTGCACTTTTGTATATGCAGTTTTAAAAAAAATGGAATTGAACATTTGGACAATATACAAAAAGTCGTTATTTTCCTTCAAGTATGTGCCGGAAGCATATAAGCAAATCGTATAGGTGGTCCCCGCAACCGGCCCTATAAACTAACCTTCATTCCTTGCGGATACAGCCCTATCTTCAGCGGATACAGTCCTAACCTCAGCGGATACACAAACCTATGGGCTGATTGCGGAGACCGCACCTACGATTTGCTTATATGCGTGCCGGAACCCATATGTTGCTATATTCAGCCAACAAATTGAGACGTTAGCCATTTGACCTCCAATTCCCACGAAATGACCTAGGTCTTCAGCTATTCAGGCCACTATTGAAGTACAAAAAAAAGCGGAGGAACGTTGAATATAAAAAAAAACGCCCATATCTAACGTGATTATTCAGGCGTCCACTCAAAGGCGGCAGGGCGCGCATTTTCCAGAAAGCATATACCCCCTCAATTCCACACCCCCCCCCCTCTACCCCCTACCCTCCATCCTTTTTCTCGGTAAAAAGCCGCACAAAATGGTCCAATTTGGAGCGCCTTCCAGAATCTGCTGGAATCTGTCTTCTCCCACCCCCTCCTCCCCCATTTTCTCTCTTTTCTGGAAGCCTGCCTGAAGGAAGACGAAGACGTTGCATTAGCAGTTGGGCTGTCCAGATGGATTGGGTTTAGATTGGATTCTGCCAAGCCCGGGATAAATTTTTGTTCGTTTTTTTTTCGTTTTTTTTTTGAGGAGGAGGCTGAGGGCAGATCCCAATTTTTGGTGTATGCTTGACTGTGAGGTAGAGTGTGAGAGAGGGTTTCGCATATTTAAATGTGTGGAGTATATGGGGATGAAAAGGTGTAGCATCTTGTGGGTGCTCATCCCTAACCTTTTCTCTGATGGGTTGGAAAGATGGGCGGGTATGACGTGGGGATACCCATGGGAAGCGGCATATGTTGCTTTTTAGCATATCCGGTGCCTATTCAGATCGGTTAATTTAGGCCCATTTGGGTAGGTAGGGACGGCTACCGGTACAGGGTGCAAGGGAAGCACTTAAAGGTATTGTGTAATCTGGGAGGCAAAAAAAAAATCATGGATGCTGTATCGAAAATGATCAGTTCCCGTGGCTGATACCTGCGGCAGTGGTTCAGGGAAAGTGCACTTTGCTAAGTTAATATCATCTCGGCGGAGCTAAAAGTCTTCCATGAGCCAATCAGCTGTGACTTTGAAAACAAAGTTTGCCGTGAGTGAATCCCAGTGGGGCAGGAAAACTTGCAAGGAGCAACGTGTCTCAATATAGGTATAGGTGTAGGATAATATTTGACGTTATTATTGATACGAGTGGATAATTAGAGTTATACCACATTAATATTGCAGTATGAATTTTTTACAAGTTATTGTTTTAATGTGAAAAGTTTACGCCTTGTGGGTCTGATTTCAAACAATTTTACATTGCCAACATAATGTTTCGCGACAATATTCAACAATAAATTGGACATTCATTTAATGTAATGGATACAAAAACTTCAGTCATTTACTCGAAAGTAGAATCCTTATTGCGTGACTGATTTAACTATATTAAGGTAAAAATACTGATAGCCACCAGCACAAACATGGGTTATTATCTCCCGGTTGCGTGATTGACAGTATATGAACAAAAAATTGAACTTCATTTACTATCAGTACATTGCAGTGAAGTGTAGTACTGTACGAGGCCGCTCTGATTTACGTACATTTAAGGCATGCTCTTGTTTCAGTAAAAATGTTTCGTCATTTAGAACAGTTCATGAATAACAAATAAAAACTCCAGGCACGCCATAAGACTTTTAGGGCCGGTTGTATATTATGTATAATGGATAGTAAACGAGGAGTAAGTTGTTTACCATTTACTCTCAATCACGCAATCAGCCCTATATGGAGTTAGCGAGATTTAAATGCCGTATTTAGGAAGACCATGCATGCTATCATTACCCTGTGGCTGTCTTTTTACTACGGCGTAACTTACACCATTGAGGTTCTTCTTTTGTGTAGCTTATTGCACAACATATTTTGCATAGTTATTTGCGAATGACTTCAAAAAGTATAGTCATTATCTAGAGTTTCGACACACGAAGTCTCAATGATTTGTAATAATTATATTACTGAATTTCCATATGCCTTAGTAACATTGTACGGTTCCGGCTTTATTGATGGGCAAAGTACAATTTTAGTGTCGCTCATGAGTCAATAAATTGTAAATCTAATGATACACTAAATAAAATAAAAGACCAGCAATAAGTATACTGCTTTTATGACCCACAATTTGTTGTGTTTGGCGCACGTATACTGGTATAGCAACAAATGTGGTAGACAAAATCTACGGATTTTTCTGAAAATGCCTAGTCTACGAAGTGGAACGTGACAAAAATTGGCGGCTGTATCGTGATGTTCTCCACCTCTATTTTCGTTATATTATCTTTGGCACATAGATTTCGTTTGATATAGTCACCTCTACCTATAGCTCAGGATGCATGTAAAATTGAGTCATCAGCATTTACGATACTGACAGTGAGTATTGTTGGAGCTTAATTCCCGGAGTGTCTTCAGGAAGCAAAGAGGTGTTGTCACATTGTTCAATCTCTAATGATCTTATTAAATAGAGGTTCAAATTAACAATATGACACTAAAATCAGTCATAAATATTAAAGTCAAAATTCTGGCAGGTTTCTAGAATATTATATTCTCATTTCTAGTGTGAATAAATTGCAAATTCTCAACTTTTAACTCAGAATTTTTCGCTATTAAGTCAACAGTATTTAAAAACTGAGTTTTACTTGTTCATCTAATATTATAATGAACGATTTCCAACAAGAATTATCGTGCCTCGCAACAAAATCAATTTTTTCAATCTTTTTGAGACACTGTTGTGATTTTTCCTGACATTACGAAACACTTTTTCACTCGACCTGTGAAACCCGAGTGATACAAGTACACAGTACAAAAAATTACATGAATATCCTCTCGTTCTGCCTAAGTCACCAACCAATTTCCATTGAGGGGAAAACACCCGTTGGAATTGCATACTTTTCATTATTATTTTTGGTATGGAATTACACAATGGTGTTGGAGGGATGATGTACAGTAGGCCTATACTATATCGCTCAAAAAGATGGAGACGATTTTGCATTTGGTTTCAGTGCAAAATCGTCTCCACCTTTTTGATCGATATAGTACAGTACCGTACCATGCATTGCGGCACAAAATAATATCGCAACCGTACAGTGCAAGCTCAGCTGACATATACCTCACCCTTTGGGATGCTTGAACGCCAGAGGTAAGCCGAATAGCGCATTATAAACAGAAATAGGTGAACATTCCATTCCGTTGAGCAGCCATTTAATTGAGAACCGTCCCTGCAGATATCTATTCACAAATGTGGTGGTCTGGAACTTGACATCGCAATTGATCAAATTATCCGCGACAGTATAACTACGAAGGTAATTGATGAATTCTGCGGGAAACCACCGTTTTACGTTAGTTACCGACGCTCAAGGGGAACATAGTGCCCTTATATGCCTAACTTATGCGATCATTACACTTGAGGCTTCTACAGCGCGTGACTAATCAGCAAGCCGGTATACCCGCAATACAACACTGTAAGTCCATGTAAATATTTCAAAGGCAAGGTCGTATAGTAAACACGCGTTAGACGTAGCATCAAATATCTGGAACCGTTGGACACGTTTGGACCTGAAGCTTCTCTAGCAGGTTTGTGGCCATGTAAATAAAAGGCTGAGTGGCACACTGTAGACTTACTAAGCTGTGATGATCAAAAGCAGGCTAAACCAGACCAGACCGACCTTCCCCTTTTCCAAGGGTCAGAGTGTACGAACATGCAACGCATCCGAATCGTATCGGTTATTCACCCTTACGCCAAACGACACGGAAGTCGTATTTTGCCGCGGACTTGAAAATGCTGATTCCCCCCCCC
>KZ539357.1:5572-24613 GCA_000934665.2 Catajapyx aquilonaris
CCCCCCCCCCCTAAAGGAGCGCCGATGATCCCAATGGGGTAATATAAATAAATAAATTAAAATACCTGTAACCATTCTGAGGCGACTGACGAGTTGCCTTTATTGGTCAAATTGACGAAAACATTTGTCGGAGCAATGGTAACACTTCGATTGGATTTGGTCAATTTTGACTAGATATTTTTGAAATTGTACACATAGAATCAGTACCAAAAGACTTTCTGTTGTGTTTGAGTGCTCCAAAGCAAACATGCACGTGACAACGTGAGTACAGTAAATATCGTATAATGTACATTTCAGTATAGGCCAATGTCTTTTAAACTATTTGTGGAATTAGCATACTATTCTTCCGATTTAGTGGCGCTTCCAAAATACTGGACTGGAATCACTTTCATAATTGCAAAATTGTGTAGTATATATTATGCTACATGAGAACCTATGTCAGACTTGCACATCGGAGTAATAAAAACTCACTCATAAAATTGCATCACAGGCTTGTAATTAGTAATTACGTATTTTCAAAACACTCGCCCCAAGTGATGCTTGCTGAGGGAATTAATACAAGCAGACTCCACTTTCTGCACGTCCCATTGTATGAACGCAAAATTAAATGGAAATATCGTACTGTGTACAGTACAGGTATTCACAATACACAATCAGATATTTTCTCCTAATTTGAGTTGATACAACTGGCCCTTAACTTTAAGGGTTATCCGACTTTTAACTGGAAGCGACTTAAGGGATTTTTTTTGTTCAACTGATCTACTCTGAAGTAGGTACAAAAAATAAAAGCCCTGACTTGGGGGTCGCACCCAGAGCAATTCTATTCTTTGGCGCGAAGTTTCCATGCGCCATGTAGCCTTCTCCAAACTAATGATTATCCTAAAATGCATGCAAATTGAGCTCATTGTATTCGTCATTCTAAAAAATCTCAAGTCAATTCATTTGCTGTTTTATAAAGTTCTTTATAAAACAGCAAATGAATTGACTTGAGATTTTTACATTTTTTAAGAATGATGGTATAATGGTATACCATTAGTATAATGGTAAAATGCGATAAAACTATTATATCTTTATAATAGTTGTATCATATTTTTTCTGAAAGGGCTATTGGTAAACTACGCAAAAATAGGGACTTCATCTTCATATTTATTTAAACAATTAAAATTACAATTTAGTGTCTCAAACAGCTGATTCCATACTAATCCCCAGTGTAGTCTAATCGACAATCATCCTGATACAACTTTACTATAACCCCCNCCCCCCCCCCCCCACAAACACCTTCGATTCTTAGCCCACTTTTGGTTTGCAACATTCATAATCTGAGGAAGTGTGCAATGAATTAATATTGTATGCCCTCCCCTAACATGGCCTCGCTTGGCAGTTTCACACGCGTGTGAAACCAAGCATTCTACCGCAGCAGTGGTGGACTTGGAGTGTGTAAGTTGAAGGAGGGGTCGAGATACCACCACCCTCACAATATTCAACACTCTCAACTAACACGCAAATATTCTGGACAAGAGACGGACTATACAACTATACCACCCAACCATACCCCCTACCACCATCCCCCATCCAAGTCTGTGGTACATGCTTGGTTGATCCGGAGATGAGGTTAGGCGTAGGCGGTGTGTGAGCCAAGTGAAATCTCGTTGGTGGTGACCAGTGGTTGACGGAAGGTCGGGGAGGACTGACGCTCCCTCCGCAACCATGGGGTCGCACAAGTGTTTCACGTTCTCGCTGCTGGCCTGTCTGGTACATGTCGCAAGTGGTACACGCATCGCCATTATTGAAGACGCCAAACAAGGTATGAGAGTGCTGTCGGTGGTGATTGTGTCGGTAGGTGGAACCCAAATCTTGGTGTTGTGCTGGTGTGCGGTATGACAATGTACGCAAATTTACCCACGTGGTTGCACGGTCCTCTACAAGGGGCGAGTTAATTAGCATTTTGCATGCATTTTATGGGCCACTTCAGGACGCATAAATTACACGATCTGTGAGTAAACATGGGCTCATCTTGTATATCGTATAATGGGGTACAAATTATTTGAATGAGCCTTATCATGCAGGCGGATTACGTTTCCGGGGTTCCGCATAGGCAGCAATGTTAGGAAAGCACTCTGATACATTTGTGTGATTAGCTTGAGCAGTGAATTTCTCTCGCACTTATTACACGTGCGATTACCGATGCGTGTTTCCGTAATTGTAATATCAAGCATTCGTAGAGCGAATTTGTCATTTGTATACGAAACAAATTAATTGCCTGCAGGAAATATCGTGTTCAATGTTGAGTTCGTGATAAATGACAGGAGTAATGTTGGTGCCAGACATTTAGATGCAATGTAATGACTAAACACGACTGTATGCTCACTTGAGCCCAGTAAAGTAGACAAATGATAAGGCTTACAGTTATAGTTACGTAAGTACCAGCATGCTGTTTATTGCTTGGTTTATTGCCATTGTGATATGAAAGAAGTAAACCTTGATTCCTTTGGTGTCGCCTAAACAATAAATCTTGCTCGAGGTTAGACACTATAAAATTAATAATGCATTTTATTAAGGCATTTCAGATCTGTCAAATGTTTTAGAGCGAGACAAGAACATTCTGCATTAGTCATGTCGTACTAATAGGGCCAACTTAATTGATAACCCGTTTAAAGCATTTTTTACACTATTATTGTAACAATAATTATGTTCGTGCTACGATTATTAATGCCGCTCTTTAGTTAAACTGTTACCCATCATTAGTCTGAAAATGCTAAACTTACATCAATATTTTTTGACTGCTCAAGATATAATAATATGATTCGCGCGCGCGTGCGCATTGCTATAGTAACTCCGGTGTTAATGAGTAACCGAATTTTTCATTGAAAGGCATCTACTGTTTTGAATGATGTAACACAAAATTAATTTCCTTGGATAACAGCGGATCACATAACCAAATGAGTATTTGACAAACCCAATATTACAATGCCATAATAGATATGAAACCATGTACTGAATTACTCTGAAGCTGTGTGTTACATTAGTCCACATTAAGTAACATGGAGAACTAGATAATTCATTTGTTTGTTTCTACTGATTCATCGTATCCTTTTGAGCCAAGTGAGATTGCAAATGACTTACAAGAAATAAGCGAAGTCATAATGTCGTTTCTGAACTTTCTGGCATTAGCAATCCTGAAATAGATGCCCAAACAAGAAGTTTAGTATTTAAAAGTGGACTGTTACACTGCCCATGTGAATCACGTGACATTAATATACCACCATGGGCCACAAGCATGTCACAGATTAGTTTAAAACTGCTCGAAAGGCTATAACCACTCTTAACTTTGTAGCAGTTAATATGGATTAACTATAATGGAACCTTGAAGAAGCTGCAATAATTGTTTACAAAATAATGCAGTGATCTTGGCGCCTTAAATTAATAATAGACCAGCTAAGAAAATAGGCCCCTTAAAACGCGGATGAAATGTGCACCGTAATGTATTTTGTATACAATACAATATTAGATTGGCAATTAAACTGGTTATTGTTTTTACAAGTACATCATGGTGCTTTGCGTGCTTCAGCAGAGTTTTTCTCATCATGACGAGTAATTGCAGCCTATTGTTCCGCTCTTAAATTTTCACACAGAAATTCAAGTGAATTATGACTCGGAACAGAAGTACCCCATCAATTTCTTGCATGACGGATACAATTTACAATGAGACGCATGATATACTTTTAGTGGTGTGATTGCACGTCATAGAACGCACTAATCCTTCTCTAAATTAGTTAAAGAGATGAAGAGGCATAGAGAGCGCACAGTGATATTAATCGAAAGTGACTGATAAGCAACCTGAGACGTCCCTATACTGTAGTTCCATGATTCTCAGACTTTGTTGGCAGCGGTCACTTGTGCCAGACAATTATCTTGTATAGCTCACTCCCCCTGGAAGTAGGTATTAGATTAACGCGTCATTGACCGTAAGAATAAAGAATTTGCATTTTCGGATTCCATATGTGGAATCTACTGAAATACCGGTACTTGAGAATCACTGCTATATAGAGACATTCTCTCAGATTCTCTACCTGGCTGAAGCTAATGATATGTCGGTATTCTGCCAACAAACATCATGGTGTTATGTTTATGAGTTATAGCCTACAAAATCACCACTGAAGAGCCATAGTGCCGTAATACAATTGGGTGATCGAGGAATGATTAGCCTCAATAACATGGAACCCTGTACAGGGTGAACCAACTTCAAGTGTCGTTTTATAACGACTATTAATCGCCGTTATAAAACGACACTTGAAGTTGGTCCACCCTGTATACAATGTACAACATTATTTTTTTTAAAGCCTTAAAACACATCCCCGGAGTAGAATAAGAACAGCATTAAATCGCAAAATTATAACACAAAAATGACCTCACTGATATAATAAATGAAATGATTTTGCTACTGACTATAATGCGATAACCGCAACTCATAAAATGACGGTAAGACAAGTGGCGGCACAAAGTTGTATTCACCTCAATGAGAAGGTCGTGTAGAACACAAAAACTCTTTTGTTCAGCTGTCAAAAAGTTGATATATTATTTAGAAAGGGTAAGTGCTCGCAGATATCATTCATAATTATAGTAATTGTGCAGTTAGAGGACAAAAAGGCACGACAGATGACTCTCACAAACTTCCTAGGCGATTTTATAGCAAGTTCAAATATGCAGTTATAATAAGGAACTCGTATTTAAAAATCAATATGGTACACATAATATCCTTGTGATTCAGGAAGAACTTCTTCTGACATTCTTTTGAAGACGTAATATTTCACTACATAAAAAATACCTTACACTCGAAGGCGCTTATCTCCCTAATCTGGAAATGCCCATTAAAAAATCCGCCTTTTTTCATGCACGCTATCGCTTCTTGCGATCAACAAGTTCATTACATGTAAGTGCAAATTGTTGCAACCACCACTTCCTGGGAGTCGGCTGTTTTTGCGAAATGCGCGAGGAAACCCAAGTTTGTTCCGCTGAACTGAAAACACAAGCCTCAGTGGTGGACTTGCGTCAAAGAAATATCCGGGGGCCCTCCCATTAACAATTTACCGTAGTGCGCGTAGCTTTAGTTCAACTCCTGTAGCAATTCGTTCAAAAAAAATATATTTTTTTTCGCAAAAATGTGTGGAGGTTATGGAAATAGGATCGCCTTGAGAATGCCCGAAACTTATGCCGGAGAGAATTACGCCAGACGAATTTGCCATTGTCTTTGATTGCCGTTGCGGAACACGGAGGGCTGGAAAGGTGTTTAAAGGTGGAGATGTATAAAAGGGGTGGGCATCCGCTTGTCCCCCCAACAATGGAGGAGGACATAGCCAAAGAAAGGGATGGAAGCTCATTCTAGCGAAGAAAATTCCAACAAGAGAGGCACACCCGCCCTATTACATTTTCTACCCAGAATTTTGGTAACTACGTCCCATCCTACATAACGTCAAGGTCCTAAACACACCTAGCTAAGATCTCATCTCTGTTGGATCTAGCTTGATTCGCCTGGCCACCTAGCGCCAAGGACGTATATATGAGTGTTCCTCATCCAGGAAGTGCAGCAAAAACGTCTTATCGCCTCGGATGAGTCCCATTAGAACCAATGGAATGATCAATAAGTAGGACACAGCAACCTTCGAACATCCCCGGCACATCTACCTTCGGAAGGTCTCATGGCAAGGTGATTCTTTGAGAAGGGCAGTCGAGGGGGGGTCATTGAGAAAATGACCAATGTTGTAAGTCCGAGCCATGAGGATTGCTCTGTAGTACAGAATATACTTGCCATCAAACAAACAATTACAACTCTGCGGACTGAAGACTTGAAGGACAATTGAGTTTCTGATCGGCACTTGTTGTACTTTTTGAGCTGACTAAGGCAAGAGATAAGAAACTGGAAACTGCCGTAGATTTCATGCATAATGTACGGCCCATTATCAGCACATAAATTAATCAACGATGATCAACGATCTTGCTTTTCTTTTTTACTTAACCAGGAGAGAGCATCCTTTTGAGTTGTGAAGGTCGTAACGCTAGCTAGGAATTTCCAAGAAGTAATTGGGAAATTACAGCATTCACTATTGAACAGCCAGGTGTTTCTTTATATCATATATCAAAAAGGAATATATTCTTATTATAGTAGGGGCCGGATATCACACTACCGCGTGATGAGGTTGGGTAATCTGCCACTAATGTAAGTTTATGGTACAGTACGTTACATGTGTGAGCCGTGGGGCATTCACGAGCCTCATTCTAGGATGTTGTAATTCCCATTATATGATATGAAAACAGTACTAATGCAGCAGGTATTTTGACTCTGCAATATTTGAGAGTAAATATAAATAATACATATATTGAATGAATTGTATATGTAGTTATGTAAAAATAAATGACATGACTGTTTCATCCACAGTCTGCTTCCGACGTGACCTGGTTCGACGTCGACCACTACCTGCATTCGTCAGGATCTCACTTTCAGTCCGCTCCTTAGAAGAATGTGAAGACGCTTGTCTTCGAGAGAAGGCATTTTATTGCTTAGGATTCGGATTCAGTTTCTCGTGAGAAATATCATCAGACTGTGTCAAAGGCCATTATTTTAATTAATTAATCAAATTGTTTATAGGGACTCGGATGGACGGTCCAGAAACTGTGAACTGGTTGCAGACAGGCTTTCAGATCGAGATCTGGACGGAGACCATAGGTTTGATTTTTTCGTCAGAAGTGAATCAGAACAAGACTGTCGAGGTGGAGCGTCATTCACTGCCAGAGGACACACCTACCTACCTTTAGAATCGTCAGCAGCAGCCTCATGTTTTGAGAGGGCACGATTGGGCAGCAGATTGGACAGGTTAGTTACATCTGGCACTATATTATTTAGACACATGGTACACAGCTTGATTCAAGATTACAATGAGTCATTAGAATCATATTTTCACCAGAGTATTTATATATAATTTCAGAGGCATTGTGGAGGACGCTGTGAAGGTCAAAAACGTGCGGGAGTGTCAGGAAGAATGTCTTCGTGCCACCAGGTTCCGTTGCCAGTCATTAAGCTTCCGGTAAGTTTCGCCATCATGTCAGTACCGTTGTAGTAATGAGTGGACGACTCGCGTGCTATGTGAGGCAGCCTTGTTTTTTGACAAGAATGCTCACAATGGCTACCTAGGTGATTCATTTTTTGTTACATTGTCGTAGTCAAGGCCGTCAATAGGAACACAGTTCTTCATCTCTGTCACCATGTGTCCTCGGACATGTGTTGCACTAAAATAGGATGTTTAATTTTGTAATTTATTATTGTGTCAATGCCAGGATTTATAAAGAGTAAGAATTGTGGGTTGCCTGTGCGTTTCACATGACCGCCTACATGTATGGTAAATACATATGGACACACATTTTATATAGAAATGTTGTAATAGCGTCACTAATTCAGCTGTCTTTTTGACAGTTTTCCACGATATTTTGCAGAGTATACCGGTATCTTTTGTCTTGACATGCAATGCCATGTATACTTGCACCTCCATTTCAAATATGGGAAGAAGACTTGTGTTCACGCATCGCGAACAGGCATGATATGCTTAATATTAAACTGCCTACATGCAAAAACTTTCTAAGTTCAAGGAAAGTGATTCTAGATAGTACGAGAATCCTTCCGGTAAAGCTCATACGCTCACAACGCTATATAGGATTACCATTTTGAGAGTATATTTTTACGCAAAATGAAGCAACTTCTACTTGGATTGTGCGGTATTGAAGAGCAAGTTTTAAAATGTATTGCTGCTGGGTTATTTCCTCCTCAATGTAGGCTGTACTTTGTGATTTTATGGTGTAATGTTGTGTGTAACTAGGTGTCAAGACGTGAACTTGTGTAGTTTCTCCCATGCATCGTCAATTCACGTCTTTTTTGGCATGTAAAGATGGAAAAATATGCCTACGCAAAGCAAATAGGGAAGGAAAGATAGATTTACATAGTCTAGGCCTATGGTCCCATAAACTCAATGCTATATTTTAAAAAATAGGCCTAATTGTTGCGCTTACAAACCATTCGCATATAAATATTTGTAGTCAAACAGCTTATAGCGTAAGCCACTGACTACTTTCGAAATCTTCGCCACAGAAACGTCACATTTGTCATTTGAATATTTTCATAATGCAACTTGAAAAGTGTGTCAATTTTCCTCCATATTTTTCTGCCTCTGATCAGTAGTGCACGTGCATTGTTACGATATTTTTTCATATTATATTAAAAACATATGTCACCTATAGAATGTAGTAGACCTATACACTAATACTGACTCGAAGAAGTGCAAAGTATGTTACATTGTAATCATTGGTATTTGAGTAATGTTCTATTGCCGTCATTCTGAACAAGACTTACAATTGGCAGGACAACGGAACCGTCGTACGGCGGCATCCATAATGATCAGTAAGTTAACTTATACGCACACAGTACGTCATATTATGCATTGTTTCTATTCCCAACTTTTCCAGCACACTATGCAATATTATCACCTCTTTTAGTTAGACAGGCCACACTGCCCGGAGCGGATTTTGTTTCGGAAAAGGCAAATAGTCTACTAACTGGAAATTCGTTATTACAGAAATTGTTGCAAATAACTGTCAGAACCATCACAAAGCTTCAAGTAACAAGATTAGTGCTGACAGCTGTTTTTCATAAACTCATCCAATGTCCTCTATAAATACGTACATCGGAAGCCTGATTATTATTCTGTACATAGTAATAGGCCTACTCTCACAAACGACTCAACCTGCCTTCTCCGGAACAAATCACCTTGGACACTGCATTGTAGAGTATCACCCGTAAATAGGTTTTACCTCGTGTCACGTAATTAGTTAACCACTGAAATTGGTAGGCGTGCCATACTTCATTCCCTGCCAAGGAAGGTGAAACGCACTGTACTTCCTCTTATCCTCAATCCAATCATTTCACTTCCATTAGATTCTAAACTAATTGACGTTTCAGGCTCTCTTATGGTGAAACCAACTGTGAGCTGTCATCACGGAGTGGGCGTGACCTGGATCCCTACCGTGACTTGATTCCCGATCCAGACGCTGATTTTTACGAGCGTGTTGGCAAAGGTCGAGAGTGCGAGGGTGACCGAGGTTACGGAGATCGAGGTTTTGGAGACAGAGGTTATGGAGACCGAGACAGAGGAGACAGAGATAGAGGAGACCGTGGAGGATGCTTCATATTGGCCCACAAGGGTAAAACATTTGCCAGAGCATTGGTTAGAGACGCACTGGAGCTCAGAACACCACGTGAATGTGAAGCTGAATGTGTTAATAACAGGAGGATTAGATGCAAATTATTCTCATTCCGGTGAGTATATCGGTAATGTCAATTTGATTTACAATATTCAATTAGTGGTAGATGGAACTGTGATGGGGGAAAATATGGGACTGAAATGTGAATGATGGTTTCAGTGTATCACTGACATACGGACAATCTCCGCCTGCCAACTATGCCCGATTTCATTCGACCCCATCTTGTGAGATGAGCGATGTGGATCCTCGTGATTTGGACCCTTACCGTGATCTGATCGTGGACCGTGATGCGGATGTCTACGAGCAACGGGGTTTTGGTTGTGAAGCGACGGCAGGAAGACCGGGATATCCATCATCATATCCACCTGGAGGATCAGGTTATGGTGGATCCTATCAGGGAGGGCCAGGAGGGAGAGAGGATGACAGAGGTCCATACTCTTACAGTATATAATTGGTCTATTTAATTTAAATAAATAATTTCTTTTAGATTGTTTCCGGCTCTCGCGGCCTCGATATCGTTTCGCGCAGTCTGCTGCCAGAGTGGCCATAACAGTACAGGGTGTTGCAGAATGCAAGAGTGAATGTCTTCGATCGTACAAGATTGAGTGCCGAGCCTTTGCTTACAGGTAAAAAGTTGGGTTTCACTGTACAAAACGCGATGCACATACACAACTGATGAATATGCCACTTCTCATTTTGTTGAACACTGATTGTCATGTCATCTGCGAAAGTTGATGTTCAGTGCCCATGTATAGGGAAATCAATTCCGTCACGTTTCCCAGCGACTTTGAATGTTGCGACTGTGTACTGCTGAGGCCCTTGTAGCTTAGTGGTAGAGCAAACACTCGACAGAGTGTGTGGACCCAGGTTCGATTCCTGGCGAGGGCAGCGATTAAGTACAGGTTCCCCATCCTTTTAAAATGCCTAAATAATAATAATAGAGAACATGGGAATTATAATTACTGCACATCAACCGTGTCTGAAACATGGCTTTATATGTGGTAGACAAAAGACATCATCCAGGTAATGTAATACTTGTTATTGAATATGTCACGTTCCAAAAAAAAAAACAAAAAAAAGTTGTTCCATGTATGGCACCTTCCGCAGGCAAGAACATGGCTATGGCTACAATTGCCAATTGAGTGACAGAGACGATCGCTCTTTGGATCCTGCCAGAGATCTCATACCTGACAATGGGTATGACGTGTTCATTCTGGATCCATACGCACCAGGTAAGTACAGTAGTTTCATAGATTGCATTTAACTAGGAATTGGAACCATAATTTTCGTTCTCTGAATAGGATGCCGAAGTGGAGGAGGTGGTGGTGGAGGAGGAGGAGGAGGAGGAGGAGGCCACCACGGAGGCCACGGTCAAGGTAGTTACTATGGGTCTGGTGGTGTAGGCAGTGCATACTACGGTAGCAGCAACAGCGGAGGATTGTATGGGCACAACTATGCCGGAGGGTCATCGTACGGCCAGGGTAGTGCGACATACGCAGGATCATACAGCGGCTCACAAGTTGGAGGAGGAGGCCGCTGTGAGTATGACCATGGGTCAATGTATCTGGCATCGTAAACGGTCTTCTGTGGCCTGTCTTTTCATCAGCACAGGTGCTACTTATAGTAGTAGGCCTACTTAACAATTTCAAATCTATCAAACTTATTTTATGTATCTTTCATACCAGGCTGGCCAAAGTGTAGAAATTTCAAATGTACATAGCAGTAACTTATGCCATAGTTAAGTTACAAATAAGATCTCGCAAATCAGCGTGTTAGTCATACATTATGCATCACATATTTGCACATTTGGGAGATTTTGGCTTTTTAGCAGTAACCATGCTACCAGTATGTAATCAAGGTCCTTTTGAAATCGAAGAACTGGTTTACAGTGTGTGTAGTTATATACTGTATTGAACATCGTCGATCCTAGGTTCTATAACACCACTGGGAAAACAAAATAACATCGAATGACGGCTGATGACGGTAATAGTTTATTGAGAAGTCAAACTGTCAAATCCAAACACTCTGTGTTATATAGTTTTATTGTAGGACTACATGCTACCATAATGTCAAATTATTCAGGCAATTTAACGCCCATAAGAGGGTCTATTATTTATTTTTCTTAAACTCTTAATCACTTGATGAACTAAAATATTTTAAAATAAGATGCCATTAGGAGTAAACTCAGTTTTTCCTTTATAACAGACTTTATAATTAGCAAACAACTTCAGCCTCCCATTGCTCATTTGCCACAGTGATAAAGCACACAATCATCAATACTACTCTATAATATATTATGTAGTCTATGAAGTAAGGTCCTAGTACTCATATAATTACTGTTTACAGTGGGCTACATTCTGTACAGATCACTCTTTAGCATCTCATATATGCAAAACAAAAAACAAAACAAAAACAAATGTAAAGTAGGCCTATGCATCTCATAGGCCTACATCCCTATATATTTTGGGATCCTACATTAACCCTGACTATATTTACTGGAATTATACACCAGTTTAACAAGTTCAGTTTTGCAACAGAATAGCTTGCTTCTATTGTGCCATACGAATAATAACGAAGAAACCAACCTTGATTACGGAAAGGTAGCATTGGCTCAATGACATTCTGCTTCTGTATTCATAACCAAATCTTGGAAATAGAAGGTTACTTAGATTTTTAAAATTATCAGTCAGGAATATGTATTGCACCTTACACAGGTTTGCTATTATTCTGGACCATAAAACAACAACACTATTTTAACTAGTGTATAAAGTCGTTTATACTGTATTCTTGCACGTTATTTCATTGCAACTTTTTGACACTTGGTAAGGAGCACTTACAGAGCTGCATGAGTGAAGTCAAATCCTATAACTTGGTTGACTCATGACCACCAGAAAGTCAACCATCCAATAAGTATTGGTGTTGGTACTGGAAATGTATAAATTCACATCGACCATATTTCATTCCATAAGCTGATGTTTTTACAATTCCGGTAACAGCTGCTGCTTTTACAAGTGTGAATTTTTTTTATAGCTTTTTTGTCACATAATACATATCAGAATATGCTATGCAGTAAGTGTATGAAGTATGCCACTACCTTCACATACTTCGTGCCAACTTTTAAAAATGATGTTTGCATAATTTTGTATTTAAAAAAATTCTTGCATCATAAGCAATGGTGCTGGATGACATGGGTGTTGTTTCTACCTCTTTGGCTAGCAGCACTTGGAAATTCTTTCTTGTTACATGTGATTTATCATTTTGGACAGCGCTTTGAACTCTGACCCATAAGGTGAAGCACTGACCCACAACTCTCTCCTCACCAGTGCCGCTAGAGATCACTGTCAGCACAGGTTACCGCGCCGCCTCTTCGCCCCTCCCCAAGTGACCTCTCACCTCAGCCTCTATTTGGGGTCACTCCTTTCCAATATGTACATAAACTCTTTTTTAACCACTACTCTTTATTTTGTTGTGTTGCACATTATTTTGTTGTTGTTGCACCATGGTGTATGTACGAGTATTTTAGTTGTTTTGGGAAAGCAGAATGGATGGTTGGCTCTTTGATTTGGTGGATATTTGGTGATGTTATGCTTTGTAGGTTTTCATTAGGTCTACTTAATATCACGCAGCCTTTGTCACTCATAATAAATGTATATGTGTACCAAACAACTGCACCGCAATCGCATGTGTAGTTGGCGGGGAGGTGGTATGGGGAGGGGCGCAGCTTTCACCATGGTCATCAAAGCATTTGCCAAACCCAAGTGAAATATTAATGGTGTCTTGTCTCAAGTCACTTTCGGGAATGCCCCCACCTGATTGACTATTGACAAGAGTCAGTCAAGAGCACAATTGGAATTTGCACTTGAAACTAGGCTGTATTGTATCATCTCTCCAAGTGGAGGGACTAGTTGTATTTCTCCAAACCAAAGATTCAGTGGATCTGGAGATCAATCATAGTAGTCCTGATGCTCCTCTAAAAAACGAGGCTTCAAAAAAATGACCTGGCTGGACAATATACGCTCTGACTGCCAAACTTGAGTGACCTCACCCAATCCAAACCTCCTCCACTTCCACGCCTTTGGATACATAACCTGCGCAGACCCATGGGCATTGACTGTTGGTGGAATCCCCTGCAAAAGAGGGCAGTGTGTCCTTGATCCTAAGGCAGGCTACTGGGCATGTGACGTGGATGAGAGAGGCACTTGGGACTACTGCTGCCGGCCTGACCATCGCTGCGGTTATTCCTCCAACTTCCACCTTCCATGGTACGTCTCATCGATTGAAGTTGCCTAGCTACATTTCTTACATGCTGCTCTTATCTTATTTCAGGTGTTACGTGGGAGAAGTTAGCAGGGAACAGTGGCGTCCTTGTAAGAGTGAGGGACCTCAACAACGACCATACGCTTACTTGCATCGTCAAAAGTCACCACCACCACCTCCATCAGGCTTGCTGCCAGCAGCAGTTCTAGCACCCAAAAAGGCAGTAACTCTAACAATTGTTGAACTACCTATACCTGGGGAGGAAGATGAGGAGGAGGAGGAGGAGAATGTAGCGTCAGAAGGAGTCAATGAGGTTGCAACGTCTGAAGAAAATTATGATGATGATGAAGTGGAAGGGAGTGGTGAAACAACTACGCCCACAACAACAACACCAAGTCCACCCACCGGAAACATTTCAGTGGCAGATGCTGCACTGTAAATCCCCTGAAAGTGACAAGTCGAGTGCAAAGTTCCGTCATTTCAGCAACACAGTATACAAATCAAAGAGCCACATTACATTTGCTTTGCCCCCAACAGTTAGTCAGAAAATCAAACCATTTCCCTCCAAAACACATTCCCATCTGCAGGGATCCGAGGCCGCCGAGTTGGAGGACGATGGATCTACGAGCTCATCGAATAGCCTGCTTGCCGCCATGGAAAACAAAAGAAAATAAATTAATCCATTTTTTTTACTTATATAAATTAATAGTTTTATTCAGTCAGTGACCTAAACACTGAAACATCTCATTGTTTCAGTTTCTTCCTCTTTCGTTTTGGTTGCTGCTGTTCACCTTTCCTTTCAGCTACATGCTCTGTTGACTTCTTATATTCCATTTCTTGGTGTTCCACCCGAGATAATTTTCCACTCAGTCTGTTTCCGTGCCGAGCAGCTCTAGAGAATAATTTAAAATGTTAGGGGATTCCAGTACTGATACCAAGGTGCAACCAAAATAGTACGTTCAATATGGCCAATCAAGGCATTCAAAATTCTTATAAATTGGCCTTTTTCATCTGAAGTGCCTCCACCCCGAGTCTTAAGAAAATCACATAAAGAGGCAGAGGAAGGCTGAGAGAACCATTGGCTTCCCTCAAATTTTGTCTGTGAATGATTACTTACTTTACTTTCTCCATGTGACCTGAGGCAGGTTCAGCCTCCCACTGGATTTTGTTTTTAACTGGTATTCATTTGTGGCAGTTTGATATGTTTAAACATATACAGGGTAGTGGTCTGCCCAAGTGGATGGTCTGAACAGGGGGCCATGGGAGAACTGACGGATTACTTGTTCCTGGTCTGCATGTACACACCAAGATCATCTCATTTTTATGAGTTGCATCGCTTTGGTTATTATTTTACTGGTTTGCATATTTTAAAATACCTGCATGATGTATGCACATGGGGAGTAGATCCTTTTCATCTTAAAACCATTTATAGCACACACTCCCTGTAATGAACCTCCTGGTAATACATGTGGACCAGGAGTAAATCCATCAGCTCTCCCCATCCCTGGTAGGGAGTGTCCACCATGGGTAAAGTACCACCCGGTACCACCCTGTACATCCACTGCAGTAAAGCCAGACCCAACTCAACAACTTACTTATGAGCAGTTCTTCCTTCGCATGCCTTTAACAGCTCAGACTCACTCCATGATCTTGTCTTTGTTATCTCATTTGCAACTCCACTCCCTTCTGAGGTCTCCAGTCCATTATCCAAGACAGCACCCTATATAGAATGCTTGTAGTAACCAGCAAATCATAATTGATTTTCACCATACCTTCACAAAATCACCATATGATGAAGTAGTTTTATGTGGTTTGGCAGCTTTTTTGGAAGTACTCTGGACTGCAACATCACCATTCTGAAGAAGAAAGCACACATACAGTCCTCATTATATTGGCCTGTCATAAGGCTCACACTGTAGGAAAATTCCAATGCCCAATATCTTGCTCTAAATTTCTGGATTGAGATGTAAATATTTTTGGTTACTGGTGTGATTTGTTGTGATCCACAATACTTTTTAGTGCAGGTCATAGCTACTATCTTCTGCAAGTGTGATATTATAAGGGATAGTCTAAAATGAAGTTTTTCGTACTGTAAAATGGCTTAATAGGAACTTTGATTTGGTTTTTTGTGTGCTGATACCGGGTTATAGATGATCCCATTTTCTCAAGTTTCAAATGGCCCTGGAATGCCCCAGGAACCTTTAACAACTTTGATTTTAATTATTATTTGCATATGCTGATATAGCAAAATTCATGAGTATTGGCTATACCACTTACAGGGCTATGGGGCTGCATGTAATATTAGAAAAGATTTCGCAATCCCTACAGACAATGCCAACGAGCAGTTTTTGAAAGTCCTATTTTCATCCAGATAATCTAAGGAGATGTGAAATTAACTAACCTTATTTTGAGATACTGCAATGCTTTTCACTGTCTGGTCAAAAGCTTGTTCCCACCAATTTGTAGTAAACTCTGCTCCTGGATCCACTCCCAATCCAGCTTTGTCAAACTTCCGCTTCGGCCGAATGGGTTGTGCCATTCCACAGCCATCACGGCCCAGTCCTTCGCCTACAAAAAAGTACGAATTTGTCATTCATCAGAATATAGTTCTCATGTCCCAGCTACATGAAAGAGGTTATTAGGCAGTTTAGGATTCCCAAAAAATGTGTGAATAGCAAACATAATTGGTGGTTTTCTCTCATTTACTTTCACACAACCAGCGGCCCTAAACTACACAATTACCAAAAGCAATGCAACATGTTGATAAAATTTATCCAGACCCCAGGGTTTCCTTTAACCCTGGAACCGTGACGTGCCGGAAAGTTACGGCAACCGTGACGTGGGGTCTTTTAGGATCCCATCCATATTTTTATTTTTATTAATTTTTATATAATACTTTTCAATGTATTGACTATATGCAATAATTCTTTGAACAATGCCTAAAATGATCGCTAATTCAAAATAAACATACACTTCCTGTTATATCCATTTTTTAAATGGCAAACGTTCATTGTAATTATAATTTTAATGCATTTTAATTCCTTTGGGGTCCTAAAAGACCCCACATCACGGTTCCCGGGTTTTAAAAAAAAGTTACACGTAGCACATGGTGACACTCAGCACATGTGTGTTGATCAGTTAGGCAGTGTTTTAGTATAATGGAGCAATACAACAAAATTTAGCAGCATTACAAACCACTTGATATATACGCACAAAGTACTGGCACATTTCGGAACCTTCTAAATTGGCCCCGCAACTCTCACCTTCCTTCCATCCCAACTTTTGAAGATGACCGCGTGCAAAATCCATGCCTTTTGGTGTCGCCATCTTTGATAAGCCATCGGCCAAAAAAGCATAGCAGCACTACCTAACTAATATTACTGCTACAAATATTAGCTACCACAATATTTCCAAAAAATGAAGAAACAAAATCGTGATTTACTGCATAAAAGTAGCTTTTGACACATTTCAGCATAATCCCACACCATTATAAAACTTCTCCACTAATGAAAAGATGCTCCAATCCCCGATTTCGCAGTTCTCACGCGCAGTTTCAAATTGCGTAGTGCGATATGTGTTGCTATCTGGTGACCAATATTGTAACTGAGTATTCAAACCATGTTGCCATATCTACACATCGACGTCAGACTCATACTACAGCGTGGTTATACTGTGATGACCCACAAGTCACCTTGAAATGCTCTGCTTCGAGCCCCGTTCATTGACAACTCCGGAAAATTTATGTAGCCACATAATACCCATGACATCAGCCTCTATTTTATACCAGTGACTCAAAACTGACTCTAGCAAATAAAGATCAGCCTGTTTTGCGTCACCACCAACAACCATGTGGTACATTACTCACCATTAAACCCACCTTTAATTTTCGTTAAATCTGGCATACAACTGAATCACTGCGGTACAACCCCCTCAAAATTGGTGGGTTTACAACCGGTCCTGACTCAAATCCCGCGCCTGATGCTCAATTTGGCAACCTTGTCCAACCCTGCCGCCATGTTGGACCCATCTCTCTTCCTCTATACTCCGTTTCGCATCGTGTGGTGGCGTGTCGGCTGGTCGTCTGTCCTGGGACTCTTCGGCAGGCGGTTGGAGCACTAGGGCAGGTCGCAGACGTAGCTGAAGTGCCGTCGCATCTGTGCTGAGTTGTGACGCCTACTTGAGGTAAGTGGGTTGTTATGTGTGACTGAGCAGTTTTGAGGGATCAGCTGACGTTTTCTGGCAGGTCATGTGCGGGTGACATGGTGACAGGGAGGTGTGTCAGGTGGGTGATGTACCGCATGGTTGGGGTGGGATGGTGTATACTGTATAGTATTTTTTTTATAGCGTGGAGTATGGAGGTTTAGAGAGCATGAGGTTGGTGGCATGCTGTTTGTTTTGGGAATTGGTCGTGTGATAGTTGATGGCACACATGAAGGCACATGAATGTTTGCAGTTAATTTGATTTGGGTATGGGTTGATTTAGTATGGCCTACCATGTCAGTTTAAGTTGGACCGTGTTTGGTCATGGTACAATTCATACAGGCACATGGCTTGAAGTTTGATTATGAGTTTGTCAGTGGGACATTCAGCAGATATGCAACTTTGTTATAGTAAATAAGATAACATGTTTCTATAATATTTATCCTCACATTGTGGATATTGGGTGTGTGTATTACATGATATTGGAGTCTATTAAATCTTAATGGTATAAACAATATGTTTAGTCGTGATAGTTGTTGAGTTGCGCCATCATTGGTAACAGGTGTGGACAATGTGTAGCAAGTACCAGACTTTGATTAGCATAACAATACTACACATATGGAGAATGCAAGAAACTCGAGCATTGATGGACATTATGATTGAATTGTAGCAGAGGGGACCACTTTTATTATGACACCCAATCATCTACCAGGTAAGTAAAAAGTTGAAAATCTCAGGAAGGGTCAGAAAAACACAGAATGAATTTTTATTTTGAAGGACGAGGAACAAATTGTTTTCTTAGATAAAGTAAATTTAATGTCTTGAGGTGCGTCTTGATAGGCAACATTACTGCTGGGAAGCAGAGTCAACAACCGGATTATACCACAGATATGTGATGCCTGGTTTTTTTTTAAACAGATGGTAACGTTAGATGTTCCGACCCTTATGTAGACATCTGATGGGAATTGATGGATGTACTTTTTAACCCAGATATGCCTGAATAATTTATTGTTAAGTATTTAAAATAGTTTTTTAAAATGAGCAAATGAAGAACTAACATGACTAAAAAAATAATAATAATAATAATAATTGATACCCCATTATCAGCCCTTTAGGCTTTATTAGGGGGGGATTTCTCCCAATTTTTTTTGTCTGGAACTCTTTCCATTTTTACTATACTTTTCCATCGGAATTGAGGCAAGGATAGGTAAGGAAGGAAGCGGCTGTGGCCTATAATTACGGTAACGACCCCGGAATTATCCTGCGGTGACCATGGGAAAC
>JYFJ02005482.1:0-24729 GCA_000934665.2 Catajapyx aquilonaris
ACAAGTGCACTCGGGTGTTTTAAAAAGGCGACCTGCTGACTTATACAAAGGGGAGTCTGGGGATTCGAAGCATTGACACTTTTTTTAAGGATATCATTCGTAAAGATTACCTTTTGGAAGAACGGCTTGATCGTTTGGTTCGACGGCCATAGCTGCGGTTTCGGCACCACCTTTGTCGAAAGGGTTGAATCTGGATGCGTTGTCAGTGAATGCTGTTTGTGCCTGGACCGGGCTTTTGGGCGGAGGTAATAGATTAGGTGTTTCACCAACCTCCTCACTGACAAATGGCCTGTAAGAAATTAGTCATTGTATTAGTTCAAAATTCATCAGCCTCTGGTAGGTTGGCAGGGTATCACAGCATATTGACAACGGCTGACGGCCCTGTAGGTAGATTTGTCAAATAGTTTTTCGCCATAGTATATACCTAGTATAATGCTTTGTGAATGTAACGTAATTTCCCACTGCCCCAATAATTTCCCTGCAGGTTTATACCAGGCATGTTCATTCATTTCATTCTTTGAAAACAAGTCTGCAGCTACACACAGTGAATTTGTCATTTGATTCTATGTAACTTTCATCACATTGCAACGAGTTTGCATGGTTGTATTGCAAAAATAACATATCGAAACACCTTTCCCAAATTACAGTATATTGCTTCTTTTCCACTTTTGCCGGATTTCACGCAGTAGGCTTTAGCATTAAGTGTGATGGGTGTCCGACACTAACTTCATGAGGTGAAAAGTATACACTAAAGGGATTATGATGATTGTGTATGGATAAGGAAGAGATGGAAATGTTGATAATAATCTGAGGGAATCGGGATCAATACTATGCTCACAATTTCTTTCCTTTTGAAAACTACACATTTAGATGCATCTTGTGCCAGTCTGCACCACGGAAAACCAGGCATCGATTTGTTGTTAACCTTTATAAGGTTCACTGTTGTAACGATCAATAAAACCTTCGTCGACGATCTACTTTCATTGACACAACCTCGCGTAACAAGCCTTTGTGCTACAGGTATTCCTATATCATGCTTTGCCATTTCCTCTGGTACACTATATGGTAATAAATATTTGAAAAACTTAGAGTTAAATGGCCTGAAATACTGTATACGTCTGCTCTCGTGATATAACACTTATTTTTCATTCTAACTCTCTTGGCGTATATATTATTGGAGTATATTCTGTGACTGAATGTGCTCTTATACTGTAAAGTGCTGAGAGTTTATCCAAAACTGTTAATGAAATAATTCCGTTAATAGAAGAGCAAAGTCTGGAAATCGTCACTTGCGGCTATACCGTTATAGACCGCACTGGCACTCATTAACTGCACAATATCATGTGAGAATAAAAAAAAGGTCCAGTTTTTCTTGCAAAGCTATGATAGGTCTTTGCAAGAAAAACTGAAACCCCAAAAATGAATAACATTTTGAGATTATTTTTCTTTCTTTAAAGCCGTACCTACGTAATAAATCAATACTCACACCTGATAGCCATAGCATAATACAAAATAAATCAATAAAATCCTGTTGGAATCTGAGCTCTGATTAAAATCCACCAAAAAGATTCTACATCATGTATCCATGAACATATTGCTAGTGAATTTCATCCTTGGAGTAAAATGACTTTCCTCTATTACTTGAAAAGCGGTTTCCTCATGCAGAGGCGAAAAATCTATGTCGAAGGCTTTCGCTGTGCATGCTAATTACTCTCCCGAAACTGAATTACGCTGCTAATAAGTAAGCCAATATCATTTCCTTCCATCTACCATGAATGTAATCAGATGAAAGTGATGCAGTAAAAGTGCTGCAATGTTCCCCTTCGCCTCATGCAGGAAATGTAATACCACATCACAATCAACTCACTTGCTAAAGACAGAGAGGTCTGGTCCTTCGTTGTCGGATTCTTCCGAGACCTGTTTGGACGCTCCTCTGGCTGGCGTACTTTGTGGCACAGGGGGTGGTTCGGTCAGGGTCAAGAACGGGTCAAAATGATCATCTGTCCCGAATCCCATGGCCTGTTTTGAACCACCAACGTCTGTGGATGAACCCCATGCTGCGGAAATAAATTCACAGTAAGTTGCGTCTCATATACAGAATTTCATGGTGGTGAACTGCACAAGTCTCTAGTTCAAGAGGGTGGTAAGTCCAGAAGTTATGGGTTGTTTACACCAGAAAGCCGTTCAAAGAGAAGCAAAAATCGCAAGTGAATGTGGCCCTGATTGTTGCTTCTAGAGGCTTAACACTCGTTTCTGAAGTAAACATATTGATATTCCCCTACACTCACCCTTTTACCAAGGAACTTGGGCAGTTCACCGCTATTGTAAATAGGACATTTTACAACAGCTAACCTTCTATAGCAGGCCCACTAGACGCGGCGAATGGATCAAAAGGATCTTTACTCGCGTCTTCTGCAGCAGCCTGTTCAAATCTTGCGGCAAAAGCATCGAAGGCATCTCCTCCGTCACTATGAACCACCACACCGACACTTGCACTGCCACCTCCTGTGCCGCCGCCACCACCGCCACCAGTACCAAAAAGGTCATTAACCTGGGCATCAGTAGAGGTAGGAGGGCCTCCAAAGTCCCCTAGAAGGTCTCCAGAAGCAGCACTGGTTGGAGGGGGTTGCTGACTTCCAAAGAACCCGAAGAGGTCATCCTGCGGTTGCTGTTTCTGTGGCTGCCTTGGAGGTGGCACTGGTGCTGAGGTCGGTACTTGAGGTTGAGATTGTGACAAGAAGTCCACAAAACCGTGAGATGATTCTTCTTGAGATGTAGTAGTGTCCCCAAATAATTCCATTGCAGGCTGACTAGGTGCTTCCTGGTGAAGTTGGCCTACATCTGATTGGAGTCCTTCACCGAAGAGGTTACTACCCTGGTCAGCAGTTTCACCTTCATTTTCACCAGGAGCTGTAAAGCGATCATACGATTCCATTATTATTAATTACTCTAACGATGAATGCCACATAAAACCTGCGTGCTTTAGTGTTTTAAGCTCATACTAACCCAGTAGGTCAGGAGATGGACTCCTTGGGGTTGGACTTGGGGACAGGTCGGCTTGAGTTGGGCTCGGAGTCTTGGCAGCTCTTAGGCGATCTAAAAGATGATCAGACGTGGCTTCCATTGCCCCAGTGACTACCTGTATCAAATCCTGCGTTTCTCTAGACACTAGAGGACGTGGAGGTGGAGGACGCCCGGGTGGTGGTACTTTCTTCGGTGTCTCCTCTTGGTGAGACATTTCCGTTGCTTGTCCATCCTGAGAATCTGGAGCAGTATCCGGTTCCCGTTCCTCTGAATCTTGTGGTTTTAATTCAAGCGGAACTTCGGATGGCTGCGCTGGTGCAGGTTCCAACACTGGTTCTGCAAGAGAGTATTAACATTAGCATTTTATTCATACGTCTATTTTTTTAAAGGCATTAGGGCAGTACCTGAAGCAGTCATTGGTGGAGGGAGGTCTTCAGCAGGTTGGGAGCTGTCTACCCCGAACAAGTCTGCAGCAACGGATGTTTGCGGATGTGCAACCCCAAAGACATCAGCTGCTGACGATGCAACTACTTCTGGACCAGCTCCAAATAAGTCTGCAGCAGAAGTTGGCGCTCCAAAGACATCTGCAGCGGCAGAAGTTGGCGCTCCAAAGACATCTGCAGCGGAAGAAGTTGGCGCTCCAAAGACATCTGCAGCGGCAGAAGTTGGCGCTCTAAAGACATCTGCAGCAGCAGAAGTTGGAGCTCCAAAGACATCCGCAGCAGCAGAAGTTGGCGCTCCAAAGACATCCGCAGCTGATGATACGACAGAGTCAGGGGGACCTCCAAACACGGCTGCAGCTGAAGATGCAACAGTGTCAACAGGACCTCCAAACATGTCTGCAGGTGCAGCAGAAGCTGGCACTCCGAACATGCTGGCCGCAGACGACGCGACGACGTCGACAGGAACGCTGTAAGCTGTGGCAGGAACAGCCGTTGACATTCCAAACACATCTGACGGTTGAGATGTGCCAAAGAGGCCACTGCCAAACACATTTGCTGAGGAAGACACTGCCGCAGCCTCCGACACACTTCCAAAAAAGTCGGTGGACGTATTTCCAGCATCTGACACTCCAAAAGATGCAAACGGATTGGTGCTGGCACCATTTGATGACGAAAAAGAAAAAGTTCCAGCCGATCCACCATGGTCATCTTCAACACCCATGTTCAGGAAAGGGTTTGCTGAAGAAACTGCTGCTACAGGTTCCTCGGATGCAGAAAGAAAGGGGTTTGAACTCATCCCTCCCCCTCCACTAACAACGCCACTACCAAAACCTCCACTATCATCCGACAGGAAAGGATTAAATCCTTTCTGCACTTCCATGGTTGATGTGTTTATCTTATTTAATTCAAAAGTTGAGATTCGAGTACCCTGATTTCAGCCTTGCCTGGTTGAGCGACTTTGTCCACTATAGAAGTGTCAAAAGGATCTGCTTCTTCTTCTTCTAATTCACCGCCACCAATTTCAAAAACTTTCCTTTCTACTTGAGGTGTTAGTGGCTTTACTTTGTGAGGATCCTTGGACTCCAAAAGATGATGCTGATCAGTATCCTGAGGTTCTCCTTCTTCTGGAGGCTCGTCTGTACGGGGGTTAAAATCAGGGTCGGTTACTGACCTCTTTAATGATGTTTCTTCTCCGTTAACCAACTCGTCGGCTAGCAATTTTAGTTCTGCTTTTCCGGGAACAATGTTGTCTGCAATTGAAGTATCGAAAGGGTCTTCGTAGGCTGTTGCTTCAAGTTGCAGTCCAACAACCGGTGTTAATGGTTTCACAGTATCGTCTTTTGTTCCTAGAGTCTCGGTTAAATCTAATGTGCTTGGAGGTGGTGGTCGAATTGGAGCTGCTGGCCTTGCCGGAGCTGCTGGTCTGAATGGAGCTGCTTTTGGTTGTCCTTCCTCTGCTTTTACTTCTCCTCTTGGATCAAAGTCTTCGTCCGATAAGCTCTTCTTTATAACAGCAGGAATAGCGGTAGGTACAGTGGCAGGTATAACTATCGGTATCGACGGTACAGTAATTACGTCAGGTATAGTACTTTGCAATAATTCGTCTTCCAAAACTTTTAGCTCCGACTTTCCAGGAAGGATGTTATTGGCTATGGAAGTGTCAAAGGGATCTAGTTCTTCCTCTTGGAATGCTTTTCTCTCAACCACAGGAGTAAGAGGTTTGACACGATGCTGATCGCCCACTTCTAAAATAGCTTCGGCAGTAAGAGAAGCTTCCGGCGCCTTGGGAAGACACTCGTCTGTTTCTCCTTCCCGGGGATTAAAGTCGTCGTCAGAAGTGCTCTCAACCGTGCCGACTAATTCGCTTTCAATTAGTTTAAGTTCAGCCTGTCCCCGAGGCAATATCTCTGCATATGAAGTGTCAAATGGATCTACGTAGTTTAACTTATCGTTGGAATTTTCCACGAGGGGAGTGAGGGGTTTGAATTCCGGTTTGGCCTCACCTTCAGGAGAGTGGAGCAAATCTGGTGGCAACACCTTTTGCACGGGCAACTCTTGAGGTCGAGGTTGAGGTACACTTTTAGCTGGCTCCTCTTTGCGGGGCTCAAACTCAAAATCAGAGAACCGTCGAACTTGTGGGATTGCTTGTGCTTCGGACAATTCCTTTTCCAACTGCTTCAATTCCGCTTTTCCAGGGGCGATGGCTTCCACGTGGGAAGTGTCGAAAGGATCTAGTTCTTCTTCCTCTTTCTTCTCCTCTTGGGCTATTTCTGCAGCAGGAGTGAGGGGCTTGACAATGCCTTCCGAAAGAGCGTCTTCGTCGTCGAATGCCCCGACCTTTAATGCATCCGGACGTAGCTGAGGTAGTGGTGGAGGTGGTTCCCCGGCTCGAGGATCAAAATCATCGTCATCTTCTTCTACTTTGTCAACAGTTGAACGCAATAGTTCTTCCTCGAGCAACCGCAGTTCCGCCTTGCCTGGAGCAGCAGTAGTTTCAACAACGGAGGTGTCAAAGGGGTCAAAGTCGTCTGGTGGAGGTTTTGGTTTCTCTTCTTTCGGAACAACTGGTGCGATTGCTTCTCCCAACTGTGTCAAGTCAGTGGTGCTACCACTGAGAAGGTCTTTAGCAACCTCTAAGGAGGACTTTGGTTCAAATTCTTCATCAGGAATTGCATTTGGTTCCGATTTAGCTGGCGGGGGTCTACTTGGAGGTCCAGGCCTTGCTGGTGCAGGTCGTGGTGGTGCAGATTTTTTGGGTGGTTCAACTTCACTACTGTCTTCAAATTCAGCCCACTCTGATTTCCCAACTGGCTTCTCTTCTGGGGGTTTCTCTACTCCTCTTTCTTCTTTCTCTACTTCTATACCAGTACCCAAAGCAAAATCTGCAACCGAGGTGTCAAAAGGATCTGATGCGAATGGGTCCTCTTGTTCGTCCTTGACAGGTTCAGTATCAGCGGTTGGCACAGACTCGGTTGGTTTTTGTAGCGATTCTGATGCAAGAGCTGCAAACTCGTCTTCTAGGTCGTCGTCTTCGTCTCTTTCCTGCTTGACTGCTGGTGCAGGAGTTTCGTCCAAAAGTGATTCGACCCCAACGTCCGAAGCTGTCTGATCGATTACATCAAATTCGGCAACTAAATCCTTCAACCCCACGTCATCTTCCTTTACATCTGCAGCCTCTTTTGGCGAAGATGTTTCCTTGTCAGAGGCTTTTGGGGCAGCTACAGCGGCAGTTACTAGAGTTGAATCTAGAGACTCTACAGCCAGTAGGTCATCCGAGACGTCAAGATCAAGTATACTCTCTGGTACTGTTTCGAGGGTTGGCTCAACAGGCGACTTTGGTTCAGGTTCTGTTTCTTGGGCTCCGTCACCTGCGTCAAAGCTCCCAAGCAAAAGGTTGACTTCCCGGGGAACAACACGGCGCCGTTTGCTGCTCTTGCTCCCAGATCCAGTTATAGCAGCTGCCTGATCTTTGTCGACTATTCCAGAGAGAACCTCAGCAGCCAAGCCCAAGTCCACTAGTTTCTTTTTAGGTTTTCCAGGAGTAACTTCCGGCTCGTTACTTTTGATGAGCGCGTCAACAGCGGAGGTGTCGAAAGGGTCCGGTTCGTCGTCCTTGGTATCTTCTGTGGGGCTTTCTGGTACGTAGGCAAACTTAACTTCACCACTTGTTACCACATCTACGTATGAAGTGTCAAAGATGTCCTCGTCTTGCTCTGGTTCCTCTTCTGGGATTTCAACTATGTGCAACTGCTCAGGTAAATCGTCCTGTGTAGAAACCTCCGCCTCTGCAGCTCCCGCGGTTGCGCTGTCACCTTCCTGTACAACGGCCCCTGCTTCCTGTGGTTGATTTTCTTTATCAGATTCGACTTCTTCTTCTTCCGGCTGTTGACCTTCCCCAAATCCTATCCACTTTTTTGATTTGCCACTACCCTTACGTTTAACCGGTTCTTTGCTTGGTACCTTTTCCTGCTCCTCCTTTCGCTTTCTTTGAAAGTAACTGTCACCCTTGATGCGATCTAGATCTTCCTGGGTCTTTTTGAGGACAGTGTCAATACCACTGGTAAGCGCCTTGAATCTCTGCCATTCTTCGTTCTCCTCCTTCGGTTCGGCTTCTTCAAACTCTGGATCTTCAAGAGCTGCTGCAGCCGCGGCGGCCCTCTTTCCTTCTGCAGCTTCTTCCTGGTCTCTTCTGTACTTGTCGAGCTCCTCTGCGCTGAAAAGTTCGTCGTCGTGATGCTTGCCCTTCTTGCCTTTGATCTTCTTCTTAATTCCCTTGGTTAGTTTGTGCATATTCCACCGGAGTGTCACGAAGTGGCCTGAAAGTAATTCGTATATGACCTTACGCTCCAATAATATTTGCCTATGCATGCTCATAAACCACATTATGTCCTTGTGAGTGGTTTTATTCTCATAATGCAATCCATGCAAAATAATTGTGCCGTTCGTATCATTTTACAGCTCACTGCACTGTTTACTAATAATGGTAATGATGAAGTTGATCATTACTAGATAGTCTGTTATTCTCACTATTGTTAAGCATAGACTACTACTTGTGTACTAGCCTACCTGTTGCAATTTTGATCTGAATCTCCATATGCAAGTTAGGAGTATGATTTCACGTACTATACAATCATAAACAGTAGCCTACTTGACACGTAGCCTACTATAAGACAAGCCAATAAGTTTCGACCAAATGTACCTTGGCGCTAGAGAACCCTCAGCAAGAACTTTCACCTTGCAGGAGTGCTGACAATTGGACAGCGCCAATATGCCCTTCGCCTATTGTTTGACATACAGGCCTAATACGTTGTCAATAATCAAAAGCTTCGCCAAAAATATTGGTATGATATGTTACATTTTAGGCCTACTGTATTTTGGATGCGCGTCTAACGTAGTCTAACGTCCAAAATTATTGGTATCCAATTCCCTCTATAGTTATGCTAATTCGCACTTTAGCTATTACAGTATTATTACCTGACGCTCTCAATATCAGGCTGAAACCTTTTTCCTAGAAAACATTGCGTCACCATTTTTTTTATTGCGTGCTATAGCATTATGAGTCGAGTCTGGTGCTATTTATGGCCATTTCATTGTCAGTATCGTCCATACAAAAATTACCTAACTGCGACGCCTCAAACTTAACAATAAGAGTGATTCGCAGTCCAGAAGGAGTAAAGGCTACATTCAGCCAACGACAAAGTTTGTCCGAATTCTCCTGCGAGCTGCTAATGACTTTCCATGTTACATCAAATAAAGTCATAAAATATTGTGACTGATCGCGGCACTCTCGCACCGAAAACACCATGTCACGCATATTGTAGGCCTATATGCCAGCAGTTGAGCCTGTCACTCTTGCCTTCGAGTATTCGGGTTCAAGGGAATGGCCTAAAAACAATCGATCAATAATTTGCACATTTCATACACGTCAGAGGACATTCCACAGTACCGTATAATATTATTAACATAATCTGACACACTAGCAAATTTTCATGCGGTAGAAAAGTCATTGGTTGTAAATTAGGCATTAGGCATTAGCCCTGGTTATGAAATGACCTGCAAGTGCTACTGCCGTCGCAGTAGGGCGCCATGTTAGAAAACCAGAAGTCAATAAATGGGACGAAAACCGGCCGGAGAATGACGTCATTGCCCATGGCGGCGTCGTATATGGCCCAGTCTTGAGAAAATGGATACCATCTAGAGCTAAAAATACACCACAAACTACTGACACGATATGAGATATTACAGGTGCATCAAAAGAATTGGATCACCACCATGTAGTCTGAAGTGGTATGTGCACAGCAAGTGTACCACTAGGGTGCCTCCATATTATGAAAATAAGTTGTATGTCACATTATGTACAACAATTATACAGTTTTCAACACTGATCCTGACAAGGTAATGAACACCTTTCATTTCCAATATGACCACGCACAACACATGCACACAACCTACGCACACATCCGCGCTTACCTCCTCCGGCATGACAGGGCACGACCCCTGCTTGATATCACTTCCCGAGACATGAATCAGAGAGCTGGCCACGGATTCCAACCGAACAATAAGCAATACCTAGGACACACACTCAAACTCCCACGCACACACTCAAAGACTAGAACCACGGAGGTGGTTGGAAGGAAAATGGTGCCATTTGACTAAACAACGAATGTTCTTCTGGTATGTAGGTAAGGTACAGGTGGGGTGGGTGCTAGCAGCTAGTTAGTGGTGAGTGTTTCAGGTGAGAGTGGGTGTGAAGGCGAAAGAGATGGTGAGGAAGCACTGGGCCAGTCCCACTACCTCACTCACCCCCTTGCTTTTTGGATCGATCGATTGGTCGCACGCACGAGGATGGCATCTCTTTCAGGAGCACCTCTTCCGCGCAGCGCAGATGGCGCCAATGCTGGAGATATTGACCTCCATGTAACCTCCTCGCCCACACACTCAAATTTCGCTCAAAATGGCAGGCGGCCCAGCTAGAGATCGATCGGTCAAGGCTCATCTGGTGTCCTCCGCAATATAGGGACTGTTTCATCATCATGGTGGAAGGCAGGTGCACCACAGTGGTCATTCATAAACAAGCAGTAATGACCACCTGCAGTCAAAAAGTCTGTACTGGAGCATGGAGCTTCGGGGCTAATGTTGTAATCGACACTTATCTTTGTGTAATATTATGCAAGAAGTGATAGTAAACTTATATAGCTGTAATATCAGATTTTGCAATGAGTAGTTTGCCCAAATCTGTAAAGTGACCTTAAGGGATGACAATAAAAGGGCACCTTACTGAGTCTTATTTCTCTGCAATATTAACGTCACTTTCGAATTTGAAAGCTACCGGTTCCGTGCCCTGGTGGAAAGGGTGCGTACTGTTGGCCTCGATGGCTGTTAGCTGCTTTGAAATTGCACAAACTCAACCTTCGTGGGAGCTCCTCTGACCACCTTCACCCGGTATTCTACATGTACTATAAGCACAATATACTATAAGCACAGTCATATTGTTGGCGTGTATGAGAAAAGTCTGCTGTTGCGCACTCTATGTGCTACATAAAAATTATATTATCTGCAGTCTGACTCTTCTGTAGTGGCCAACACAGCCACCTGAAGCGACAGCATCCTGTATACTGGAGAGTCGCATAATTATGTGAATGAATTCATCCGGGCAACTTTTACCACTTTCTAAAAATGAATGACCCAGAATGGAAAGGGCATAAGTCCATGAGACAAAATTTTACAGGGGAGACAAAAAACTTAAATGCGGCATTGTAAATTCGTCAAGGTGGTCGGACTCGCGGGAATGTTGATCTTAGTCGACATTGGCATCATGTTGAGCAGAGTTCGGTGGAAAACGCGTCATGACAGATGCGTGAGAGCGATTTAAAGGGACGGGACTTACGTCCGTTTCATCTGAAAGATGGCAGGATGAGAAAATCTGTGCCGTTCTGTCACATGATAACATAAGTAACACAAAATAATGTATTATTTTGTGTTACTTATGTTATCATGTGACAGAATGGCACATATTTTCTCATCCTGCCATCTTTCAGAATGAAAGGGACGTAAGTCCCGTCCCTTTACTTCAACATTTTCCTGAATACATGTAGGTATTTACCGGATAATGACACGATGGACAAAGTGCATTTTCATTCCGAAGCAGCAATTTCAGCATGGAAAAGGTGTAAGTCTAGATCTTCCCCCTTTGCCATTCTGGAGGCAATTCTGACATGCTAAAATATAGCATATGGGTGGGGACTTTCGCTCCCTCTCATACTGGATCTTATGCCCTCCATGCTGAAGAGTTTTCTTCCGCGAAAAAGTCATTTTGACCAAAAGGTGGACTTATGCCCTTTCCATTCTGGGTCATTCAAATATATAAACTGGAACGTGTATGCATTTTTAGCAGATTTTTAGAGTGACTCACAAATAAAGAGCGTATATCCAAACTGCCTCCAGAAACATTATGTATATATAGCCTACTGCATATTTATCCAATTATTTGACTTTGATTGGACTGCCTGGATTTTAAGAAAGGAAACTGTGAACATGAGAACAGGCATGATACATGAGATGATCGACGTGAGTCACAAAAATCTAGCGTGGACTGTCCTAGCTTATTACCTGAATCTGCGTCCTTGTTTCAATAAAATTCCGAATTCCCATGACTGGTTATTTTAAAAGGACTGAACCATTGATATTTTTGCTGCACATTTGCATATCGTTTAATAGATAACTAAATAGTGACCCAGCCAATAGTGACTATGTTAAATGAAATACAGTAGTACACAACATCATCTTCGTTCATTTTTCTTTCTACTTCAGTGGCATTAGGCCTGCTATACTGCATCAATCAAGATATAATTTGTCCCAAAATGCACCTCCGTCATTCCACTTTGATTATGACCTTCAGGGCATCTTAGTTGGCTTTTGAAAGTCATATGGCAATCATTTTGTCCCTCTTCAAGATGGTGTGTTTGCAAAAAGAGCTGTTGTAAGTTTCCTTAAACTTAATAGATGCATGCCTTAGCTCAGGGGTTCCCAACCAGGGGTACGGAGCTAAGTAACTTACCCCTGAGCCCAAATCGAGCAATTTTGGACATAGCACAGCCCATATAAAGTGGCTTCACCAAAGGAAAACATATAGCTGGTTTATATTCGAAAAAATAACTTAATTTTCTTTCACTTCATTATATTCCTGGTCCCAAAATATTGATTATAAGGTAGTTATCACAATGATCACGGATTAGTTAAATGTCAAGGATTCGGTAACCTGTCATCCTGGTAGGGGGTACGAGAAGGACCAACTTCTCTCAAAGGGGTGTGAAGGCCCGAAAAGGTTGGGAACCACTGCTTTAGCTGATTTTCACAATTTTGTCTCCATTGAGAAGATAATCGAATTTTGTGACATAGATGGTGAAATTGTAGCACTCAGATATAATCACTCGTTCTGGTAACCGACTGGTAGAACTGGTCGGCTATTACCTATCCTTCATACGTATAGATGGTGTCACGTGGATTGACATGCGACTACCTTCGTAAAAAATGGAGCATGCTTTGCCAAATCAAGTGAAGCAATTAAATGTTACAAAAATTTGAAAGGAACTTTAATATGAGACAACTGGCCTATCATTTCCACCATCCTCCTATACATGTATTATGCCCTCGCATGCAATGTCATAGCATAATATTGCAAATCCAGCCCATGCAAGTGTGACAGTTCAATAAATTATCGCTTCGTATATATATTGTACGACGCGATGATAGTGAACCATATCACACTCTTTTCTTGCTGGGCATAGAGAGCACCTGCCCGACCTCTACTGATAACTGCTCAGTACTACATCAAGGATCCTTATCACATTATGTGACGGCGAGAAGCGACATTCCACTTTCACTGACACTAGACAGCGAGTGTACAGTGTACTCTGCAGACTCGGCACGTTACAGGCAAAGCAGCATCCTGCAGGTAATAATAGTTTTATGCACGGTGGTTTTATGTAATAGGGCACCGGTAGGCCTACATGACAGGAGTGTTGTCCTTCAGACATTCTGATGTACAATTTTCCGAGTGATCCAAGTTAATCAGGATATCTGGAATACCCACACATATGTGTGTGTGGTTAAACCATGTTATAGATAATATAGACGTTATCCTGAAATGTTTTTTTTCAATACCATACTATTAGTTTTCCGTCGGCATAGCACGTCATCAAGGCAGTTTGGTACCGCAAGTCATACAGGAACAATAATTAATTGCTCTCATATGATTATCCTTTAGAAGACTGCAGTTACTTCGTAAAATAACGCGTGAGTTGCAAACAGTATGTAAACAACTTAAATTGGTATTGTCACAACTGTGTCGACCTTGAAAATCATCCGTTTTCCTCATCGTAAGGCGTACTGTTTGTAAGCGCAGTAATATAATGTTACTAGTGCATTTTATAGTATTGTTCTTTAGATGCCGGAGCGTCCTTGAGGCTACCATAAAAGGAAGAGCATTTTTGCACACTCCGCGATGCATTTGATACAGTAATATGTCCTCATTTCCTTATCTCTACAGCAGCAGCAAGAATCAAACAGCTTGACAGATATCAGGTGCCATGGAAAACATCTGGCCGAATCCCCGTCCACCACATGCAAGCCAACATAGGTGAGTTTAAGATATATCACTGCCGTATGTGTTGCGAAATCTGTGGTGTCAGCAAAATATTGAAATTATACCCTTAGGGATGATGTGATAGTAACCGTGATGAAAGAGGAAGGATTGACCCCTGATGAAGTCCAGTCTACAGGAAATAAAGTGTCCTTTGTGTCACACGGCATTGGCGAATTTAGGTGTCTGAATTGCTGCTCAAACACATGGCAATCGAGCTGGACATGGGCTGTCCTCAACTTCTACGAACAACAGTGCCATTATCTCTACGGGCAAAAATGCCGCCATTGCTACAACCGTGTTATGCCGCCTAACAACTATTTGTACGAGCAGTGGGAAAGGCCCATTTTTGAGAAGAAGCACTGGGAACATCTGGTTCGGAATGCAGTTCAGAGGCAAGTATTGTTCCGCATTTTTTTTTTCACCAGTCACTGATACATAAAAAAATACTCATTTTAGTGAATGAGCCACAATAAAACAATTCAGTAAAATATCGTGTACTTTTACCGACTTTTACTTACGGCCAGTTGTATGCAAGGAAAATAAGGAGCATCTCTTATTATGCTTAGCTATGTCCAACACATAATCCTACACATAGATTTCCTCATAGAACTCGGAAAAGGCATTTTCTCTCACGTCCTGCCACTGAGATCTATCCTACCCTGTCATTTTTTTTTTTTTTTTTTGCATCAAAGGATCGCTCAATCGATTGCTCAGAGCGACAGGCCTTCTCGAATTTGCCACATGATGTCGCATTTTAATTCACACTGAAGGCTGCCTGGAACTGTAATGGATTGAAGTATGAATATTACGTATTGTAGATTCCAATGCGCAATAATATATAACTCTTTAAGAGCATTGATCTTCTTGAATATTTCAGTGCTAAGAACTACATCTCATATATTGATGGAACAAAGCCAAAAGAGGAGGAGGTTGAGGGTCAGCAGCCAGAAATTCAGCTGCCAGAGGTTCCACAGCTACAAGAGGAAAGTGTCCCAACAACAGGGCCCCATGAAGTTGCTCTGTGTGAAAGGTGCACTAGTCTGCACCGTCCTTGCTGGAGACGTCGCTAACTTTCACATATTGTATGTCAATTAGAAGTCTGACGTTGCCTTATCAGGTTACAAACCGCCTAAACTACATTGGATTTTTTATTTTATACCGAATATCAAGTGAATTTTAATTAACACGAGAATGTGAGAACTGCATCCAGTGAGCTAAATGTAAGCGTTGAAGGATGCTTAATATCAACATTTTTGTCAATCATTCCTGTATCCCTACATATAGTTTGAAAGCGGACTTTCTCACATACAGATGTTGTATACAGTGTGTTATTGCGACTTCCCTTTCACTCCCATTTTATTCCCACGCTATCTGTCTAGTGACTAATTAAAGCGCAAGATAACATTTTAGGAGTTTTGAGATATAAGCATAAAACTGATTATGAATTACAGAAGCTGTTACAGCAATGACATCGTATTTTGATTAGAATAGTTGTGGTACATAGCATAGTCTCGATTATATGGACTTCGCATTATACGGATATCCACCCGATATGGTATGGCAATTTACAAAGTTGTACTGCCAACTCAGGCATGCAGGTTATTTTCCAGTCACATCCTTCTGTGCTGCAGGGAGCTGCATTTGGCTAGAGAGGCGTAAGAACAGGTATCGGACCTGTGTTTGCAGTCGGAATTCGTAAATCGGACACAGCGCATACAACATGGGACAGTTTTACGACTGCTGAGATGGCACTGACTCTAGGAATACCTCGTCCCAAGAATCGCTGTAGCCTGTAGTCGTAACTGTCTGCGAAATCCCGTGAATCTTTGCAAATGCACGACAATTCGACGATGTCGTGCGTGTAATGCTGTTGTCGGTCGCATTTTTGAGCACGTTCTTTGAATAAATATGTTGTTCACACTCATTGGCTTCCATTCATTTATGTAGCAGCTCTACCGATATCTTCTGTCAACGCCCTCTAACATCCAAGGACGATGTCAGCGGACATATGCAGTATATTCATAGATTCAAAAGGTTTGTCTTGCTGTTCCCCATCTACAGTACGGTACCATTTTGTAAACATAGTTTTAAAACACCCTGTATGCCAATATATTGTGTCATTAGCAGAGGTCGAATTTTTTATGAAACTTGTCCCTCTTCCTGCTCTATATAGATGGGGTTCAGGAGGTGTTCAGCAACAGCCACGAGTCACTCCGGTTCATTGCCAAAAACTATCCATAATAATGTCAATTTGATGATGATGGACATACAATTTTAAATGTTGCTCATCGAGCACTTCAGTTGGCTGCTTGATGGACACACAGTTGTTGCCATAATTAGTTAGAAATTAGTTAGAAATAAACAAAAACGTTGTTTATTTTCCCGCCCCTGAAACTCACTGGAAATTCTTCAAAACTTACATATTCTCTTGGAGCCCCAAAAACAAAACGTTAATAGTAATAATAGAATAGGGGTTGAACGCAAGAATGGACTATAAGCGCCGAGAGGTGCAAATGGAGATAATTAGACCTAAAGTTAAAAATTTGTACAGTACTTCTGATACGTGCACGTACATCTCATAAGCTCTTATGTTGCAGACAATGAATCATACAATTTAGTGATGAAATTGAAGAAACGTATTTATTACTGCATAACCCCCAAAAATTTTAACTTTGACAATCCGTTTGCGCACAACATGGTAGATAGTCCATTTTAACAAGGACAGAAATTTGCTTCATTTCACATAATGGAGCTTTAACATGTCAGGAATGCACTTTGCACTCTCTCTGTTGCATGGAAGCCTCATTCACCAGATCAGGAGCATCTGAATCGTCGACGACAACTCCATCACCTTGGGTATCACATGGTTTGAGGTTCCGGTAAAAATGTGCATATGCTGCACTGGGAACAAAGTCTATCAAAGTCAGCAGATGTTTCACCTTTGCTTCTTGAACCAGTCTTCCCTCGGGATACAATGGCAACAAGTGAGTTAGTCCCAGCTGCTTGACCTGGCCCCGTGTCGCCTTGCGAATGTTCAATGTTCGCATCATTTCATTAGGATTGTGTGAGTACTTGTACCTCAATTGGAAAGGGTGATTCCTGGTGACCTCCAATTATTCCAATATCTTGAGCCTTTTGATTTTCTGTATTAATTTTGCGGTGAGTGACTTTGTACACCACAGTATACATTTCACGTTGACAATTTCACGACATGTCATTTCATGAACTACAAAAGGTTTCTTAAGCTTTGCCTCTCTGACAGCATCTGCCCAGTAACAAGGAAGGTAAACAGCTCGACTTGGCTTTGCCTTTCCTATAACTTAAAACCTCAATCAGTTTCTATACATGCACCGATTGCTTATCTACAGCGGAAATGTGCTTATCATTACTTTTATTTTTAAAACTGCATCATGTAACTATACAGTGCACACAGAAGATAATCACTAGAGTGCTTTTTGCCTTGCAGCGACTGGCGAAGGGTTTTTTGCGTAGCGATATATTTACTACTGCCTCGCAAAGAAAGGTAGGAATATAATATTTTGTGTGTCGGTGAGTATGGGTAATGCTGAAACTGCAAGAGGTTGTAATTTAAAATGATTTTGATACCTTAACAAGTCTTAGATATGCATATAAAATATAATCGACCCTTTGCAAAAAAAAATTAAATACGGGTCGCACATCACTGAACAGAAGTGACATTTATTTGGTAGGAAGTAGGCTATCATGCCTTTTTTGAATTTTTGTAATCAATGTTGGAAGCACCATAACCATGGACATTTGTAGCCTATCGTTTGTTCCATAATTAAGCGTACATTCGTATCAGAATAAATGTCACGTACAAGTCCTGTTGGCCCCTTGAGGAAGTGAGGAGCTAGATGCAGGAGTGCACGCGACATTTTCACCCATATACACACATAATATCAATTATTAAACATGCGGTATAGTTCTGTACACTTTTTTCATGTTGGAGCAGACCCGAGAAAATTCACCCGACATGCAGAAACAAGCACTGGCTAAGGACAACTCACGGGCTAAGGACAACTCACGGGCTATGGACAACTCACGGCCAAAGTTCCGGCCATGTAATGACCATCAGAAGAAGTTAGTATAATAATCATTGTATACATAGCACTTAACTGTACATAACTTTGCAAATTGGTTCATTTCCAACCGGGGGAGGCCAAACATCTGCGATAGCAGGTTGGTTATGAATCCTGTCCATATACTCGTACAGTATCTCATCCGCGATAAATGGTAACATTATTATACTGTGTTTCAATTGAGGTGTCCGTGTAATTTAGTAATTCCCTCCCCCCCCCCCACTAAACTACCTATTGTTAGGAGCGGATCTAGGCTGCAAAAATAGGCTCAACCCGCGGGTTCAACCATTGATCTCAGATGGCATTTGGTCAAAATGTGTCACTCGCAATGACTTCAGATCGGAAATTCATTGCAAGTCATGCGGCCTTAATGAATTAGCTTCTACTCAACCTGCTCAACCTGATATTAAAAGCACACATTTATGATAATCTGATAACGTTGGTGACTTGATACGATTCAGAAGTGCAAACGAGCATGCCCAGATTAATGCAGTCATTTTGAATTAGTGGATTCGAGTAGGCCTATAGGTATTAACTAGCACTCTTAACAACAATAAAGGTCCGTGCAAGATAGCGAAAAGGTGAAGCACATACCCCCACGATTATTATTATTATTATTATTATTATTATTATTATTATTATTATTATTATTATTATTATTATTATTATAATTGTTGTTGTTGTTGTTGTTGTTGTTGTTGTTGTTGTTGTTGTTATATTAAAGGCCAATTTGACTGGTATATTTGAGCTGATTGATGATAAAGTATTCTGAAAAATGAGTTTCAGGACAAGGGCGCAATTTCAGTGCTTGCCATATGCGCTCTTTTCAGTAGATCAGTACGCCTATATGCCAGAGATCTCTTCAACAACTGTTCACATTATTATCAGTGATTCAGTGCTCAAGTATTCGAGTAAAAACATAAACACTAACACTTACGAATAAATCCACGTTCTTGTACGTTATCTTATATTACTTAACATTATTCTCAGAGATGATATCACCGTGAATGTCATGAAAGAAGAAGGACTTCTTCCAAAGGAGGTCGAAGAAGATTACAGAAGCATCGTGCATAAATGCACAGGATATTTCCAATGTCTGAACTGTGGAAAAAATTGGACTTCGGTGTGGACCTGGGCAAAAATAAGTCTCTACGAACAACAGGTCCTATATCTTTATGGACAAAAGTGCGAAAGATGCCAAAATTATTTTGAAAAGCCAACATTTTACAGTGAAGATTGGGAAGACCTAGTTCGAGGTGCAGTAAAACGGTACGATGGTTTAGAATTCTATTCTGCATTATGCTGCCAAGTTGTGTTAAGTGATATCAACAGAACAGCTGAATATCTTTTTCCTTTCTTTTAGTGCCATAGAAGGCCTCACTTATAATTATTACATCACGTTGACTGAAAGGAGTGGAGAACCATATCAACAATGTGATGGACCCCACCGACCTGGGATGTGTGAGAGATGTGTTGAACTGATGGGAATAAGGCCTTGCTGGCTTGGCTGGTATAAGAAGTAGTTAATTTTTATGAAGAATCATTGTCAGTCTCGCGGAGAAAGCTATACAAGTCTACATGATGCATACAGCCTACACTGTGCAATCAAGATGCCAATCAGTATCATGTTATAACTTTCTGAACCTCTCTATAGTTTCGTTGGAATAGACTAGATATACAGGTGGTGCATTGTATACACATCCACAGTATAAAAATGGAGGAAGAGGAGACATCGTGAATTGTTTACTTACCGAAGCAAACAGTTTAAGGCAAGAAACCCATTGGAAGCAACATACTGTCATTCATTGTCGTGATTGATACCTTCATTTATAACTTCTCTCCTTTCTCGTATCCCGAATAGTGGACAGGGAAATGCACCACTATGTATAAGCGTGGTGTAAATAATTATAGTATAAGCTCCTTTAAAACATCTTGTAATCATAAAATTATTTCTACTTTTTATGTGGAATAAACGTAACGGGGCATATTTAAAATCAATGTTAGAACTTATCGGATTATTTTTGTATCTCAATTTGTCAAGTGACAGCAGGTTGCACCGAAGATGAAAGTATGTTAGTATATACATACAGCACTGGATGAATAATTTTGGTGTTCAAGTACATTTGGATCTGTCGATAAAAAATCAGGCACAAATGTGAAACAGATTTTTTTACATAGGCCTACTCGTACTGCTCACCGTCTCTCTCTCTCTCTCTCTCTCTCTCTCTCTCTCTCTCCGCAATAACGTCTACTTTCTTGTGAACAATGCGAGTAGGCATATTTGGTAATTGTTGCACACAGAATAAATGTTTTTTTTGGGAAATAATGCATAAATTCATATTATTGTCGCACACCTAATGTCAAGAGTAGTCTAACACTCATTTTCCCCGTTAGCTGCTGCATTACAAAAAGTCTGGCTCTTCCGAGTATACCAGTCTGTCTAGTACGTAAAGCAATATGACACCCTCCAACCCAACGACGACTGCCGTAGAGACAATAAAGCAGTAAAATGTGCGTAATCAAGGGCACGCTGCCCGTTGACCTCTGCTGATGGGGACCAAAGTCCACACTCTGGTAATGTCGCATGAGCCGTCTGCAACCTTGAAGGCGCGACGAGGGACACTTTTTTAAAACCATTTATTTGTTCTTTTTTTGTCTGCATAGGTCCAGAAAGGTCAGCCATGAGTCCCATGACCACATATTTGGGTATACACTGTACTCCCGATTATCCGGGCTAATGACTGCATGGGCGTAGCCGAATAGTCGGAAAACACGGATAATCCTAAAATGGTTCTAGATACTGTAAAAGTGAGCTGTTCAGAGGTTTTTAATGATCTACTGTACATAGTATATATGTGCTTTAAATAAGGTTATTTAATCAAATAATGAAGCTTGCCACGCATTTTTAGTTTGTCTTCTGGAAATAGTACATGTTACATTTCTTTATTTGCAAGGCATACAGTATTGACAGTTTTTGCACTCTTATTTATTTTACTTTGTTTTGGCGATGCACGGATAATCCGCAAGGATAATCGAGAGTATTTTAATGCAAATCAATATTCAGTATATTTCATATCATAGTGGATTTCTCAGTTACTAGCTAAAAACTTTAGCGGCCGTTCTATCTGCTTTGGCCCCCCTCATACCCCCCCNCCCCCCCCCCCCATTCAAATCCCCCAAAGGTGGGGATAGTGCACTTTATGAACGCACCGAGTGTTTACGTAACGTTCACCAGCCCTGGCTGCTCTAATAATTTCTGTCATTTTAAATACCAATATAACCAATATATATACTGTGTATAGGCATTGTTTTTCCCATATAAATTTGTATAAATTTCTGAAAACCGCAACCTACTACTGGAAGATAGAAGGTAGTTGCAGAAAACAGCTATGCTACTGGTTTGTACTGTCCGCCAGCAGTTCCATTTGTTTCCAGCTCATCAGTGCGAGCACAAGCCACCTGCCGAAGCTCCTCTGTCTGGTAAGGATTCCAGTGGTTATATCCGCCCATGCTTCCAGCAGTTTCACAGTGGCTTACAATAATACAGGCTATTACTACTACCATTAACTTTATTGTGATTAGTTAGCATTTAACTAGATAGACAATCAATTGTCGTGTTTCTCATGCGTTTTACGCAGCTACAGGCAGACTGAATTAACATTTCCATGCCAAGGACACGTGTCTGAATCCTCGAAGCAGTCTAATAATGTCAAAAAATAATAAGTAGGCTACCGGTAACTAATGGTTGAATTTTAGTCCCACTGCTAGTTACTGATAACTTAGGAGTATCTGTGTTGGGGACGGTTACTACTAACTTAGCAGGATCTGTGTTGGGGATGGTTAATGCTAAGTTAGCAATAACTAGCATTGGGACTAAAAATTCCACCCTAAGTCACATTTTGAAATTTCAAAGAGGCCGTACACATATTACGTCATCACATTTTTGACATTTTGACCCCCCCCCCCTCGCCTCCCCCTCGTCATACTTCGTCATCATTTGGCAACCCCCCCNCCCAACTTGGACCCTCCCCCTCCCCCTCTCGTCATCTTTGGTCATCAGGTAGCCCCCCCCTTCGATGATGACGTAATATGTGAACGACCCCCAAAGCTTCAGTCCTTTTTGGACAATGGTGGCACGTGGTAACATGAAGCCTAACTGCTCTGCGTTATCTTTTGCGATAAGACTTATGGCAGCAAAAATGGCTCGGCTAGACTCTTATTTTCCAATAAAGTCCAGTTAAGATCTTGCCAGTATTAATAATCACTGGGCAACGAATTTTGACAAAAGTCGAGGCTCTGTCAAATACCCTGTAGACATTCATTAATGATTTCAAGGCGCTGAACACGAATAATCGAATGTGACAATGAAAATGAAAATGAAAAATTGGCTACGGTTTTTGAGAAATTCGCAATAGTTTCTTATACAGTATAATAGAGCCATACGTACCAAGTAGTATACACTACATAATTATGACATGTACCAGTAAATGGTTAAAATATGAGTTATAACAGTATTTTCAAGTGCTTGAAAACATGGGGTGGAATTTTCGTCTCACTGATAGTTACTGCTAACGTAGCAGTACCAGTGTTGGCAATGGTACTGCTAAGTTAGCAGTAACTATCAGTGGGACGAAAATATATTCCACCCATGAGTTTTTAGGCAGTGCCTTGGACACCCAAAGTAGTGAATTTTATTAATTAAACATGATTCGTATTACTTGTGAACGATTATGCTCCAATGATGAGCACAAAAAATACTCCGCTAAAAACCAAACATATGCCTCTGAAAAAATTGGTCCGTAATAGGCCCAAAAAGTCCCGAAATTGCTTCAAAAAGTTCAAAAACTATCCCAAAAAAGGCCAAATAGGCATGAAAAGTCGCAAAAAGCCATAATTTTATGCAAAATAGTTCCCAAAACCACGAAATGTGTAGTTTTAGGCACTATAAAACCAACATTTTCTACATCCTGCACTATCTTATGAAACGGATAGGTCTCTTCACAAAACCATCCCAACTGTTAAGGAACTTAATAGGCATTTACCTATAAATCCGGACTCTCCTTATAATATACGTACATAGCTTTCTCAGAGGCTTGAATAATTAGATCCATTTTTGACCTTTTGACCATCGTATCTCAAAACCTATTGAGATCAAGGGTTTTTCTGAAAATGTGCTTTCTTTCTAGCAGATAGAGAACCCAAAATACACAATTTGAACATGAACTTCACATTGAAATTCGCGAGGTTTCCTTGTACGTCGCATACAGTAGTTTATGCATGACCATATATGACCATGTCTGTCTCTCCTAAACTATAGCGCCAATCGACAATAAATTATTGTCATATTCATGTTCATCACTTTGGAATTAGTCAAGATTAGCTATTTCCATTTCAAAGCCTGTTTCTGTGTTGCCCAGTGTAACCTTTTCTGGTTACGCTAATGTCAGTTAGGCCTACGTTTGTTCTTACACATGGCAGACGAAATAATGGCTTCATTAACACAGTAAAATCTGCATCTTGCACTCGAGTTCAAACTAGAAAATGATAACTCGAGGCTGGCGACGCGACGTGACGAATCGTTTAATGACAACAATAACTGTAGGCTATACAATATACCTTCTATTATTATGTAATATTTTTACAGGTAAATTCTTCTCATCAATGGTACGGAAAAGGTGTGCTGGGTGGCCAAACCCAGTACCGCAGATATCAGGACAAGCTGGTGCAGCCCGTCCAAGGTAACAGTCACATTTACCTTCTTCAACTGAGATTAGCTTGAAATGAAATGAATGTTCCCTGCTCAATGGTCTGGATATTCTGCCCAATACTAGCTTAATTTCCCAGTGAAAACATGCACTCTGCATGTCGTAAAGTAATTGATAGAAGGGGGCTTAGCAGTTGGGTATCAATACTGTGTAAGATGTACGATTACCTCTGAGGAATACTGAGAAAATTCCACCCTTTTTCAGCAACGAGCCGACGACAGATCGAGTGATACGGGAAGAAATGTACCCGACAAATCCATCCTCCTTTCATGGACACAGAACCATTGTCGCTAGAGGAATGGGGCATTTTCAATGTCGTAACTGTCATTACCGCTGGAATTCGGCTTGGACTTGGGCTACCATCGATTTTTATGCCCAAAAATGCACTCGTCTCTACTGGCAAAAATGCCGAAAGTGCAGGAGACCATTACCATCGTACCCTACATTTCAAGAGAGCTATTGGAGAAAATTAATCCAAGAGGGACTCTCCAAGTTAGTAAACTTACTACTTACAGTCAGACATTTTAATGGTGCATGTTACAATTATTGAACATGAAACTGGTAAAATTATGAGAGAATATCTACATAAGGCTACTTTCAGGTGGGACACCGTCTACGTGCATCCCATCTACCAAGTGAAGAGCGGCAGGGACAATGGGAATCGCAACTCTGATGATCCTGCCACTGGTCCACATCATTGTGGACTCTGTGAAAGGTGCCAGAAGCTTGGATTTGCGTGCTGGTTGTCCTACAGGGGCTCCGATTAAATATGAACTCCAAAGCTGCATTCAACACATTAAATATTTTATTTTATTTTTATTTTATTTGTATTACCCCATTCGAGGGCAGGAGCCCTTTTAGGGGGACACAACGACAACAATTGTAACTTTGAGCGGACATATACCACGAGAATGAAAAAATAAATAAAATAAAATAGAACAATAACTTTCACTGACCAGTGCTCACTACTAAGACTTCCTAGTCACACAATTCGATCCTCCTAATGGCATTATCCAAAACATTACTGAGATTAAAGGCCAGATCCTTCGGTAAGTCTTCGAAAAGTAAATGAAAGCGGTCGGGTGGATAAGATGGCAGGTTATGAAGGAACAAAAATCTGGGGGTACGAAAGAAAGGGCAGACATAAATTATATGATAAGGGGAAAACGGCTCCGTAATGTTACACCACGTACTTGCCCTGATCTGAAAATATTGGGACACCCCCAAAAAATGGAGTGGTGGGGTTATACACA
>JYFJ02005483.1:0-24587 GCA_000934665.2 Catajapyx aquilonaris
GAAGTTTATTAATTCCTATTCTTTTACATTGTGACCAACCAAGCTCATCATTTTCTTCGACTTATAGAGAACTTCGACTTAGGGAAGTTCGACTTATAGAAGTTTTACTGCAACCAAAAGTCAAATGTTCACCCTACATGTTTCTAGAAAAACCGAAATTTGGAACATATGGTTGAATTCTGTCAAGGTCTCAGTGACATTTTAAAACCCCGCTAGTGTCAATATAGGTCACGAGCAAGGACGAGGTAAAAAATGAGGACTCTTCCATTTTGATGCTTACATTAACCCGATTATTTCAGTAACTGTGCATCCCACATACATGAAAAAGTTGGCTTTCAATAAATTCTAAACGGTATGCATAATCCGGTGATAACAGACAAAAAATATCCGATTTAAATTATTACGTGCCATGTTGGCAAGTCAAAGTTCGTGACCCTTGACACGAGCCTATAGTAGACTTGAAATTTCCGAACAATTTTGAAGTAATCAATAAATGGCAACAGACGTCAAAACAAGTAATTTGTAAAAAGAAATGAGTGTCCAAGTCCATGCGTTCACTTTCTATGCGGGTTCAAGGAAAACTGCAGGTATGTTACAGTTTTTGCACGATTGCATAGTAATTTCATGAGGGATCACTTGGGAACTTTCAGATATTGTTCAGGGGGGCCAATTGAACATATATCCCAAATTTCGTTTAGTAACTCTAAATGTCCAGGTAATATGCTGTTTGCACTGGACTATTGACAGTCCCGCCTCGGTCCGGCCGCCCAGCCGCGCGCGCGCGCAGCGCTGCGCCATAATCGCCTCCCCGCGGCTGCTATTCATGACATCGTCATTGTAAAAACTATTTATTAAAAGTGAAAGTGTGCTCTATAACTTCTGTTTGAAACATTTTCCGATCCCACCCCTAAAGGTAGCAGAAACGGACATCACATTGTCAACAGCCTGTTTCACGAAAGCTAACTTGCATACTATACGGACCATATTTAAATAAATACACGCGATACCGCCAACGTACTGGTACCACAAGAGACAACACTTTATTGGGAACACTTTGCAACAAGTCCCGCAACAATATCTTACTTGAGTACCCAGCACGGGTCAAAAATAGGAACGAATGCATAAATCAAAAATGGCGGAATTTAAACCAAGATGGCGGCGTTTCCCCATCCGGTAGAGAGTGGGACTCAACGGATTCGTGTTCAGCACCATCAAATCCATATGTACACCGGTTTTCAGCTTTCTACCTTGTTTGTCATTCGAACAGTGTTTTTGGGAATAATTCTACTGTACTATAAGTGAGTAAGTGTCAAGATAGTGATGGCCATGGCAGGAAAACAATAGTGTCTCTACCGTAGGGACCAAAGTGAGGACCCCATCGGTATTAGGAAGGTAGGCCTAACTGATGTGAGATAAAGCCACTCAAAAGCCTGTACATGTTGTAAGGAAATATAACTGATTAGTTTATTTTGCAAGTATTCGTCGCATACAAGAATAGGCTTTGGCGGTTACACACAATAAGATAGGCCTATGGAGGCGGCATGGTGGTCTAGCGGTTACGCCGCTGGCCAGCCAAGCGGGAGGCCGGGGTTCAAATCCCGTCCCCGTCACCTCTGCTTGGCCGGGTCTTTTTCCGCTTTTCACCCGACATGCCGGAGCAGAATTGCACTCCCTTCTCTGCTCGGGGCCAGGAGAAAAGGCCTGGTGTTAAAAGAATGTCAGAAATGGCTATCGCACGGCGCCCTCCCTTGGGAACTTCCCCTTCCCCCCTAAGAGGGCCACGAGCTCTATCACGGGGTAACAAAAAAAAAAAGATAGGCCTATGGATTTGCTATTGCTGCGTATTTCCTCCTAAATCGTTGCTGTCATTTCTCTCCAAGAATAACTCTCGTGATCATGATACTTATAGGGTTTTGTATGTCCTCGTGTAACAGATTCCCCGCTCAACCTCTCCGATGGAGATGTACTTTTGGCCACTTTATCCTGGTCGTGAAGCAACCCTTCACGCACACACACTTCCATAAGTGGGGCCTGTGCTAAGGGTTGCTTCCAGACCAGGATAAAGTGGCCAAAAGAATTTGAGCCCCATAGTAAGGCATGAGACGGGGGTGGTTTTCAAACTGGGGTACTCGAACCCTTGGGGGTACGCGAACACAATTTTCGGGGTAATCGAAAGATTTTGGGCAATGGCGTCCGCTTTCTATGCTTTGTAAGAACCATTATCCTGATTCGCGATATAATACTTATGGGACCAGGATGATAAGGATTAATGGAACCGCGGAAATTATCGGCGGTGTGACTAGAAATGAAGAAATTACTTCTAGTTCTACGTAGGGTCAAATGTGTAGCACCGTGTAACTTCAAAGTAGATGCGTCTCCCAGCAGGTGGAAAACAACTTACTCCCATTCTAGTGTATCAGTCATCAGTGTACGGAACCTTGTTCAGTTGTGGCCTGAATGTTGTTCGCAGTGTAGTAGTGGTGGAAGTTTTTCGATTCATGAGTTATGTGACTGCTAGGGTAATAATTGAATCAGTTGCTACGAAAAGGACCTAAGTGCTGTAAAGCAATTTCGACCCATTTCTGAGAAAAACACAAAAAAGTTGTCCTGCTAATTCCCATTATTTTTTCCTATTATTATTTTAGTGAAGATTTATCTTACGCAGAAGAGGAATTTAACTGATGCTGTTTTCATTAAGCACGGGCGTTTGAAACTCAAGAAGCGACATGATAGTGTTAACTCAAAAAATTTAAATTTCGACGTAACTGCAGAGGGGCCAGTGGAGGACAGTGTTCAATGGCAACATACTAGTATTGGAGTACATGAATCAATTGGCGCAACAGTATATCATTTTCCCCAGATGGACAATATATTGGACATGTCAGTCAATTGGATCAGAAATCCATTCGAGATTTCTTTATCACTTTTGCACATGTCAGTGCAGGATCGGAAATGATCGTCGAAATTTACACGAATGGAAGTTTGTTTGAATTTATGCCAAAAACACTTGTGATTTTTGGGCTGAAAAATTGAAGACTATCCAGCCTAGCAACCTGTGCTCTGAAGTATTTAATACCATGACTGTGTACTACTACCTATTTATGTGAAGCAAGTTTTTAGGCATTAACGTCCATGAAAACTAAATTAGATCATCGACTCTGTGATGAGAAAGATCTCAGGCTTAAATTGACGCCACTTGTCCCAAATATTGTGTGAAAGAAGGAAAACTTGCTCATCACACTAAGTGGTAAGTGCCCGCAATTATTATTGTTAGGTAACATGATCGGAGTGGGGTGTACAAACTGTCTTGACATAATTATTTGAGAAGGGGTATACGCGACAAGAAAAAGTTTGGGAAGCACTGATCTAAGGTTCACACCAATTAAGCAGTGCGTGAGAGTTGAACTGCCAACCATGAGATGGCATGGCAAGAACAGCTTAAAAGTCATTGGCGCCTTTTTCATACGAACAAATGAGCGAGAAAAATGCAAGCCATCATATGATTGACGTAGGCGCTGGGGCACGACTATGCTCGGCAATCATATGATTGACGTCGCCCTCAACAGGTTAAGAGTCATCAAGAACTGGTTTCCTCTATCACTAGGATAACCGTCCATCTGATCTTTGGTTTTGCAGGAATCCATTTTAATATCACAGGTCTATAGCAGGGGGGAAGAGACAGAAAGAATTTAACATGAAGGTTGCGCCTACCCTCTCTGACAGACGCAGCTCTACCAGCACCATGGAAGTAGCATAGGGGTACAGTATAATAGTCGAGAATCAAACCGAACGAACCTTTCACTAACCTTTCTTCCATTTTGCAGAAAAGAGTCCCAGAACACAGCGGTTGTCATAAGCAAGCACACGACACTACTTGATTTCTGGAAGACCATCACAGCAACAATATCTGACAGTCCAATATTCCGAGGAACAGAACTAGATTTTTAGAAGTGACTGATGACAGAGGCAACAGGTGAGGTCGCAATAAGAATATTGCAGTATACAATATTGTCGAGTCTGACCAATTATTTCCCAGGAAATTGTCCTTCCCTACATCTCACCTTTTCAATTCCTGACTACAAATGACTGGCTTCGTTACCAGCAAAATTAATTTTTTCCATATGAGGAAGGTCAAATTGGTGAAAAATTGGCGCAGTGGTACGTTTGAGGAAGTAAAGTCATGAAATCCTGAAGTCTTCATTTTATTGCGAGGTTTTGAATCCCTCAGATATCTTTGATGCTCCAGTCTTGTGAATGTGAGATTCCTCTTCGGTTATGCTCAGCACATAAAATTCAGTGTACACAAGTCGACGACCAGTGGCTAGTAAGCCTGGCCTCCTATATCGGGCAAGAGATATCCGACAAAGCGAGATTATTGTGCTTAGCCTTACCAAATCTAGACTTCAATGCAGAGCAGTAGAATTTGCTGAAAGGTGATTTGGTCATGAATCAACCGTAGGTATGTTTAAATAATAATAATGAGTTGGAGGTGACTCATTACCTTTCTCCCTTGTCACTGAAGATGCTGAGGGTTTCTATGGGCGTGAACCCATGAAAATTAACAGTGGCAGTCACTGGTTTGGTGTAGTCCAACATTGAGCACACGCTGATCCCCACGTAGGAGTCGGTGTTCAAGTATCTGGGCGAAACATGAAAAGCCAATAATTTAATGCATAAATATTATGACCTGTGCTTATTGTCATTATTGTTGGTGATAATAATACTAGGATTCAAAATTAATGTTACTGAAGAGTTGTAAGTAATTCCAGGGTAGTCACTCCGTCGGTAAGTTCAAGCTTGCTGATCGTAATTCTCTTACTATGTTTCGCAGTAATCAGGAACTGTGTACCTGCAATATATATATTTTTTGCACTCATACATACTTTTCCTAAACAATGCAAGCACTGACCAAATAACGGTCGCTTGGCTCGAGTGATCAAGTACTGCGTTCCTCTACCAGGGTAATCGAAAGATTTATATCCCATGACACCGCATCCGTTCGGTTCGCACGTAAAGTGCTTTCCAGCCTGGTAATCCTTGAAAGTCGACTTTACTGGTGCTGGAAACGACTTGAACTCGCAATCTTTGGTGTGCAAGCTGGCATCGAAGTATGTCACGCTCATTCCGTGATTGCAGAATAAATCACCTACAATGATCAATATGAAATAAACACCTTATGTGTGCATTGGGTTTGAAACACGCTGTATATAATATTTTAAATTTGTAATATCACCCTTCACTTCTTTGCAAAATGGCTGACTCGACCCGCCATTTGGATAGAAGTCAATGTGTCCCAGACGCTTAGAACAGCTCAGCTGATTGAAGGCGACGAACCCAGAGTTGGTGTGGACAATGTCCACCTTCCTGGCCTGTGACGGGTTCAGGTGGTACCCGGCACCTACTTTGTTCAGGTAGCAAAACATCGGGCCTGCTGGGTCCAGACCTGCACGTGAAGTATACGTGTACTTGTCAGTGCATTTCGCACAATCATTATCATAATAATTATTCGGCAAGAACTACACGAACGATTTTTCCAACGTTTTACCTGTTATACGTCCAAGCGTGAGATTGAAGCCAGTTCTCAGAAACTCCCCAGCATATCCTGCGATTTGAGCCCCAGTACTGAATCCCACGATGTGAAAGTCATCAATATCAGCTCCCATGGACACCATGTTTCTTATCACCACTGCAGTCAATCTGCCGACAACCTCCGCGTTCAGACCGACCTCGACGTAGTTGATGTTTGCATACTCATTCCAGTCTATCATCACAGTGTTGACACACGGAAGCTGAAGGAAAGTGCATCTGCATTAGTGAACCACATTGATGGACATTTCATTTGATGAATATTCGCTCAGCCAGACATACTTTCATAAGCAGTGACTTTTCGATGTTCGACATTCGATTCTCTTCCAATGTGTTTTGATATCCGTAGGCAAGAAAAATGGTCCGACAGGTGCGATTAAAACGGCTGGTTCGTACTGTCTCCTCGTCATTGTACATCAGTCTCTCTGATTCCTCGGGATTGGCTGTCGTCCTCAACCAAAACTTTGTCGTGTTGGCGTAAGCATTCGTAGGAAGCTTCACAGCGTAGGTAGTAGGAGTCTTGTTAAAGCAGCCGATAAGATCTGGGGGGGGGAAATGGTAATGGTCGGTGTCGTTAGAAAATATTATTCAGACTCAGACTTGAACCAAAATGCATTTTGCATGTCAGGAGTTCTGTGTCTGATTAAGAGGAACTCACCGTAGCATATGTTATCACGGCTAAACAATCTCTTTCCAGGAACAAGGCCAATGAATTGCGCAACCGATCTTAATATTCCTGTGATGGGCGTGATGCTTTTGATTTTGGACATCAGACGACCGGTCAAGTGTTGTGGCTTTGGAGCAGGTGTGGGTCCCACTGGAGGCTTTGGCGTCACAGGAGCAGGAGGAGGAGGAGGACCGTCGCCGTCCCAAATTTCCTCTATTTCGTCTGGTTCCGGTTCCCCGTATTCTTGCCAGTCGCCACCGCCACCTCCATCGTCCCAGTCGTCATCAGGATCCGGCTGCCAGTCGTCATCTTGTTGCTGCCAGTCGCCAGCTTGTTGCTTCAAGTCGCCACCTTGTTGCTTCAAGCCTCCACCTGGCTGCGGCAAGTTGCCACCTTGTTGCTGCAAGTTGCCACCTTTTCGCTTCAAGTCGCCACCTGGTTGCTGCCAGTTGCCACCTTTTTGCTGCAAGTTGCCACCTGGTTGCTGCAAGTTGCCACCTGGTTGCTGCCAGTTGCCACCTGGTTGCTGCAAGTTGCCACCTGGTTGCTGCAAGTTGCCACCTGGTTGCTGCAAGTTGCCACCTGTTTGCTGCCAGTTGCTACCTTGTTGCTGCCAGTCGCCCCCTGGTTTCTGCCAGTCGCCCCCTTGTTGCTGCCAGTTGCCACCTTGTTGCTGCCAGTTGCCACCTTGTTGCTGCCAGTTGCCACCTCCCTGCTCAGGATACTTCCAGTTATTACCATATTGGTTCTCCTGTTGTTATTGCATTACATAAGACCCCCCCCGTGACTATAATACTGGTTGTAACCACTCGCCTGCTGCTGGTTTGATCCTCCGGAATACTGGTTGTAACCACCTCCATATTGCTGCTGTTGGTATGCCTGCCCCCCGTAGCCATTCTGCTGTTCATACTGACCCTTCACATTTGTGGAACCTAGAACTAATCACATATCTCGTTGCAACAGGCGCAGGTGCAAGTGCCACATCGAGTATCTTATGGGGATCTATGTAAAGGACGCCATCTGGACATTCGCTCATAAATTGTATATCTCTCCACACCGCCAAACAAAATTCATGTCTTTCAAAAGTAACTCACTGCTCTCCCCGATAATAATAGGAGAACAAAATGGATTTCTACGTAATGCATTCTTAATTTTTTTGTGTGGGATGGAGGAAGTCATGAACTTATGCAGCTGTTTTCTCATAGGCAAAAAGCATCGGAACTAATTTTGCTGTTACATATACAACAACTTTTTTCGTGGGAGTTGAACCACATTACATGAGAAGAATAGCTAAACTCAATAATTGTTGGCCTTTATTATTTGAATTGCAAATATCTGGCCTTGAAAAAGTCACAATATATTTCGCTAGTTGCACATGTGGCAAAGGGTGGCAACGCTTCAAATGGCGCATTATGGATGCTCACAAACGCGGCGTTCCAAGTTCAGGGGTGACTCTTTGATATGTGACATGATATCGTCCAATAGCAGTTATTTTTTGGTAGCTTGTTGTACCTCAAATCATATGCCCCATTCTATAACAAACTATTGTAGAATGGGGCACATGGTTAGGGGAACAACAGGCTACAAAAAATAACTGCTATCGGGCGATATCAGTGATCCCCGAACCTGCAGCACCCTGTACACGTGTCACTAAGCATTGGTTTCATTGAACAATGTGTGAGTCAAACCTTCCCTCCCCAATATGAAGCAATCCTGCCAACGGAATTTGATGATGATGAAGATAATGATATGTACGGATTAACGTGTCATTAAAATTAAAATTCGGGAAGGTTCCTAGCACCTTTTTGGTCATTCCAAAGGAGAACAAATTGCTAACTGTCCACTGTCGAGACCGACTTTTAGAAACTCAGAGAATAATAGGAAAAGCTGAGTTTAATTTTTTTTCTGATATTACTAGAGACAACTAAAACTATTGTCAAAAAATATAGCACACGTCCTGGACGGTGTAATACCCTTCAATCAATTATGTCATTTCATGAGTTATAGCGTCACATTAGGACCTCATCCCTCATGTACAGAGTGAGTCAAAGTTATCCAGCGGTCAGTGAAAGTCCGATATGCAAGAGTGGCAAATGTCATTAAGCATAATCATTAACAATGATGGACTGTTGGTTTAGCTTTAGAAACACTCTTACACTATTACAGATAAGGCTACAATCATATTCAGAGTCATAAATTACGTTCAGCGGTTGGTTTCCGGTTGCTGTCTCTGCAATTTTCGCCCTGCACATTTTAAAATTACTGCGTTAGGCCAATCTAGCTGGACAGCCTCGAGTTATGACTCACTTTATATAAGTTATCACAATTGATCAATCACATTGTGACCCCCCTCCCACCTGACCCCTACAAGAGTGACGTCCTCTATGGAAGACCCCTTAATAATTATACTTGCGCAGGAAGACGGCTACAGCTGTCTTGAAGTCAGTCATACCCAAGCAATCCACTTATTGGAAGCCAGGTCGGCTTACATACTGTATGTTGCATTACACGTGTACTACGCAGTCCTCACTTGACGCTTTTTACGCATTCTCCGATCAATATTTTTGCCATTATATTTGAAACAATAAACTGGCGATAACTGATATATTCTTATGAAGTACATGCCGTCTCAGGATTAGAATCCCATATACAGAGGGAATTACTCTTCCAAAAAAAGAGAGTAAGACTTCTACACGGACTTTTGTCGCATTATTGCGTCACTAAATTGAAGACATTGAAAAGAAATTAATAAAGCAGACTACAGAAAAAATTATCAACACACTTCCAATCAATTCAAATGCCCTTCTGCACCTTCAGTTGCAAAAAATTACCTTCAAATTCATGAACAATAAATATTTTATGAAGCTGTACACAGAGCATTCAGTTTTTTTGTTTCATTCAAAAATGAGGCGATAATAGGGTGCAGAGCTCGGTTCATCTGCATCATTGTTTAGGGAAGATTGGAGTATGCTTTTATTACTGGCACAACAAAGCACTGTAGGTATATCACTTTATTTGATAAGCTATTCCGTACGTTACGTCAGAGTTTTCTTATGGCTTTCAGGTTTTTGCTGAAACAATATTTGTTCAAAACAGGTCAGTCAGAACTCCTGGTCAATCACCTGCTGTGGAATATTCGTCTCATCCTGCATTTTAGACTTGTAACTTAATATAGGACAACAAATTATCCTGGCGAGAGAATGACCTGGAACTGTGGCTCATCCTGTATTGAAATCCACATTCGATTTTTTTTTTAATTGGCCTACATATTTAACATTGAGTGTCCTGCAGGACAACGGTTTCGGAGGTGCCCAGTTGTAGGCCTACGGGAATCAGTCCACTAGAACTGAAGTAGCATGTCCTGAAAAATTATATGGACTTAGAGTTAGCCTGCAACTCTCTCGACGGCGACATACAAATACCTCTGGTCCATGTCATTGACGACTGCTAATTTTCTTACTCTTCCTGGAACATCAAACTGCAGGGTGGTGGTTAAAGGTTTGGAGAAATTGAACATCGAGCATGTGCTGATGCTCACAAACTTGTAATCGCCCACAATTCTGCGGAGAAAATTAATATCGTTACCATGAAATCCTAGTCGCCTGCACTTAGCATAACTGCTGGTATAACTTACAAGCCGGACGACATCGGGCTGGTAGTTGTTGTCCCGTCAGTGAGTACTATGCTTATCTTATTGGATACGAAATCAACAGCAATTTGGAACAAAAACTGAGAACCTGAGGAGGAAAAACACACTCATATGAAAATATGGTAAAAGATCGAAAATTTAATCCCATAAGAGATATATCAATCTTAAAATTTTGACAGTAAAACCTGAAATACTGTGGCATACCATAAAATGGATCCTGATTGAGAGTCATCAAGAACTGCTTTCCTCTACCACCAGGATAATCGACTGAATTAAATCCCATAACACTGCACCCCAACTCGCAATTGAAGTACATTCCGGCTAAAAATTGGCTGTAAGGTGCATCACATTTGGATAAAGTTCCATCAAGTCGTGCTGGAAATGACTTGAATTGACAACCTTCCGCGTTGATACTGGAGTTGAAGTAAGTCACACTGATACCGTGGTTGCAAAACGGATCATCTGCAATAAAAAAATAATCAGTGGAACCTCGCAACAACATAAAGGATTGCTTGGCCTTACCGTACTTGTCTTTGCAGTACGGTTGGGCCATGCCTCCATTCGGGAAGAAGTCAACGTGACCCAGGCAGTCTATGCAACTCAGCTGGTTGAAAACGAGGAACCCAGAGTTGGTGTGAATTATGTCAACCCACAAGGCATGGGACGTGTTCAAGTGATACCCAGCAGCCAGAAAGTTCTGGTAGCAAAACATAGGACCTGCAGGGTCCAGACCTATACGCAATAATTAATAACAACATGTATAGTTGTCCTACAGGGTGGTACACTCCCTAAGTTGAAATCTCCAACAATTGGTATGACAGAGTGAAATATTTGCATTTTAAACACACCTGTTATCCTCCCCAAGGTGAGATTCCAAGCTGTTTTGAGATACTGTCCAGCAAATCCCGCGATTTGGGCTCCGGTACTAAATCCTATCACATGCACGGAGAGGATGTCAATTTCCAGAATCACCATGTTGTATAAGAGGACAGCTGTGCGTCTCCCAACACCCTCTGCGTTGATTGCGACTTCGACGTAATTTACATTTGCAAACTCATTCCAGTCCACAAAGATTACATTTGCACATGACAGCTGAAAAGTCAACATCTGCACTACATGTTTGGCAATATGATTAAGCATTAAATTAAAACAGCAACCCTTACTTTCTGAAGTATAGTATTTTTAACGGCAATCAGACTGTTGTCATTGAGTGTGTTTCGATACCCATAAATGAGAAAGAATGTCTTCCAGGTTGCGTTGAAGCTGCTCTTTCGTATTGAGTCAACATCATCGAACAACAGTTCCTCCATCCTGTTAACATCTGACGTAGTGGTCAAGAAGAATTTGGTAGTATTTGGCGAAGGAAGTCTCACCGCGTAACTCTTCGGGGTTTTGTAAAAGCAGCCGATATGATCTGCAAGGCAACGTCGGCATAATTATAAGGAAATATTGTACGGAGATCGTTTTGCATTGCAACAGAACCTGCAGATCTTCATAGGTGACCTATATATGGAAGTATTGTTGTCAAAATAAAATAATGGTTCAATCACTCTTACCATAGCAGACAGATGCCTCGACAAACTTGCTCACGTCAAAAACGAACGCCAGCAAATCTATGATTTGCTCTATGATGTCATAATATGCGGGGAGGATGGGGTTCAGACCACTGGAAGACATGATATCATCGATCTCGGAATCCAGGATGTTCACCTGCCCGAGCGTAAAGGTGCACTGCCTTGCTACGACTTGGTTAAAAGTTAATGATCATTAGCAGAGCTATAGCTCCTTCAATCAGCATAACAAAGTATTACACTCACTCAGGAATAAAGTGGCTATCTGCAAAAGTGTCATATCTAGTGTAGGTCAATAATTATAGCACCTTTGCAGACTGATCTGTACTCGCACACGCTGCAACTGTGAATAGCATGCACTGTAAGTAGTAATGTAAGCTGTCTGGTTGTGCTTGTTTACAGACCTCCCAATGAAATATTCAATCAGATAGGTGAGCAGATTCTGCAATCAAAGAACACCTGAAGGGTGGGGGAAAAATACCCTCCTTGCGCAAGACGGCCATATCAAGATTTTTAAAAGATCTTTTAAAGAATCTTTTGAAATGCAAGTATTTAATACTGCAAATTTCAAAAGTTGTAAAATAAAATACAGGGAATCTAGGGATCACGAAACACTCAGTGTGAGCCAATAATATCAGAGAGGTTGCAAACCACGTCTCTTCGAAATACGAAACATACAGTAGACCTACTACTACCTTACCCAAAGCATCCCACATTACAGTAATATGCAAACTGGATAAGAAGGACAAGTTGGCTACAGGGAAGTGCACCTAATGTAATATTGAAGTAACCCGCTTTTAATGGGGCAATGCATGTGTATACACATGTACTACATACGAAACTACCTAGCATGTGGTGCAGCAGCAGAAACAGTCTACAAAAGTGTTATCCTCACTTCCTAATTAAAATGTATAAAACTATAATGTATAAAACTAACATCCGCAAATATATAATCTAATATTTATATAGCAATAACTGATAACACAGTGTTTTTTCACTAAACATCTTAGTGGTCGGGTTTTATGAAACTTGAGTTGTTTTGACATGGAACATACACTTTAAAGTTTCAACCATCAAAACATTTCGGCGTAATAAAATTCTACGTCACTGTGCTACTCCAGCAAGTTGATGACCTACAGACCTATACAATATATGTAAAGTGGCACCATATCCACATGTCTTGCAATGTCACCTTTCAATGACTTCATTGAGTAACAAATTGGCCCTAATTACTGCATGCAACAGAGTGTATTTTATTGGCATTATTTTCATTCGGTGCATAGTGTTTGCAGAGAGCCACACACCTGAAATCACAAGCCACACACCTGAAATCACAAGCCATACCCAACCACATGGCGATTTTGACCCAAATAATATTGGCAACCATTATTCGGAATGTTATTGTAAACAGCTTACTCCGGCTTATTAGAGCCATTCACTGCAGGATACAGCTGCGGCACAACAGTCATTTTGCATGCAGGACTCAAATGCAGCGAATTTGACTTCAACACAGTCGAATTTTTCCAGCTGAAGTAATGTAGGAGACACGATGTGAGATTAAGGTACGTCAAAATCTGGTAATGCTGAACAGTGCATAGTGATCAGATAGGACCCAGTTTGATATCATGACTATCTCTACAGCAATTTTATGCATAATGGCATAATAAAGCCCAATGATAGGCTACCTACAGTTAGTCGAAAGTTAGGAAAGCCCACCAGAGGTATCATAATTATGCAGGTGCCAGTGTAATCATGTAATGTCTTTCATGTTAACCTTTGGCACATACCCGTTATTCTTATGACACAATAATATTCTTGCGACAAATTTCGCACATACACGCATATTCCACCAGAAGATATGCCAATAGAATGCCCCAATTATATGCCGGATGATTTTATCGTGCTTATTGAGAAGTCCGATTAATTAAACCTGATAAAAGTCCAAACATTCTGGTTGGAATTACAATCCATGAATGAGCCATATGCTTCCTTTTGTTTCATATTCTCAACAAAGGAAGGCCTTCGACTGAAGCTGACAAATCGCTGAACCTGTCACTGACAAAGGTCTGTTGTTTTGGACAGCCCCCAGCAAATATTCCACTCGGCACCAGCAACACTGCGCAATGTGCCAGGCGAAATGGGCCATTTTTATCCAGCTGTTTTTCATGGGTAGGTTTACCAAACTCTTTTTTTCAGTTGTACGCTATATTTTCCACATTGATTTCCTGTTTCAATCCTTACCATGAAGCGACCGGAATAAGTCTACAGCAGCAGATAGTTCCGTCTGATTTGGTGTCACCTGTCCCAGAGTCTGTTGTGGGAGACGCCATTTCAGTTGTGATGGGCTGCATGGAACAGTTGCCAAAAGTGATAGGAAAGGACACGTTGCCTTATTACCGGGACATTATAAGGCAGATCAACGATACTCTTCAGTGGGCAGTCCGTATTGAACTAGTGCTGAATGATCGAGTGTGTTATGGTCAGTGTTGCCTTGAAAAGGTTTTCAGCTCTACGTGAATAATCGCGTTTGATTTCAGATGAACTAGGATGTTTCAACAAGAGCCTCTCAAAATATCTGGTCTACCTCCCTTCAAACAACACTGAAACCAAATTCTTCCTGGTGACTTCATCCAATCCCGATAAAATGACCAAGTTGTCGTACACAGACAGAAACACAATCAAGAAGAGCGATTTCGCATCCAGGAAATGCAAGACTGTCGTTTTAGTGTACGGATACCGCGAAACCCTTGAGACGGCCCAGTGGATGAGAGGCGTTAGAAAAGCTCTTTTTAGAAGGGTATGTAAACATTGAGACGAATACAATCACGCAATCCTAAGATTTAGAATATATTGAATATGGATTAAAGTCACAAGCTGGCTATTATATTTTGCTTCCAGGAGAAATGTGTCAACGTGATAATAGTGGACTGGAACAGATTTCGGGATCTGAACTATTTGAAGGTGGCAGTCAACGCAGAGCTGGTGGGTCGCCGATTAGCCAGACTCATAAAGCTGTTGGTGGACTCCAAGGGCGCAAAAGCATCAGACTTTCACTTAATAGGCTTCAGTCTAGGGGCACATATAGCAGGGCTTGCAGGAAACTACGCCAGAGAAACGTTTGGTCTACTCATCGGCCGCATATCTGGTATCGGTTGATTCGGCTTGCAATGTGCACAGCATTTTGCAAATGCTTATTTAATTCTTCTCCATAGCTTTAGATCCAGCTGCACCGGGATTTTGCTTCTTGGAAGTACTGGGACCAGGAGACCGTCTGAACAAAAACAGTGCCAAATTTGTGGATGTGATACACACCAATTCGGGAAGGTTGATTAAAAATCAAATGAGCTGCGAGATCCTCCTCGGACACGTGGACTTCTTCCCAAACGGTGGACAAGTCCAGCCGTTCTGCGATAAAAATGCGACTGGTAATAACAAATTGCGAAAAACATATTTGGCTGTTATTTTATATTATTTTTGCATCCAATACTTCCAGACGAAAATTTTGCTTGCAACCATGGAATGAGCACAGTCTACTACATATATAGCATAAATAGCACCGACAATGATTGCAAGTTCAAGTCATACCCGGCCAGGTACAACAGTGTGTTCAAGAAGTATCTGGACGGAAACAACTTCACATGCACCATAAACGGAAGCTATCAGTGCAGCGAGATGGGATACAACTCCATCAAATATCCTGATGGAACTGGGAAGCAGTATCTCCTCACCTTAGCCAGCAGTCCATTTGTCGGTCAGAAGCACGTTTATTTATTCAACGAAAAAGTTATAGCCGATTAATTACACATCGTTCTTATTCTCCTGTCAGGTTCGCAATTTCACTTTGATTTTACGCTCGACCAGTCGCTTCCCCAGAGAATTATTACCTTTCTGAGCGGGGTTTTTTCATCGCAGCTGATGGATTTATTTGGGCAAGTCATGCGTCACATTTTCATGTGCTAGTACACGTGATAGGACTGGACACCTCCCAGTATAAGTAATTAATAAGTTTTCCTTCCTTGCAGAAAGCCTGGTAAAAGTAGTTTGGTTGCAGTGACTGAATGCGTTGACACGTATTCCCAAGGTGAGAAGGTAGCCAAAGCGGTGTCCGAAATTGAAGGAATTAAGAATCTAACAATGACCGACCAATCGGGACAAATGTAAGTTGAACATTCAAAGTTATGGAATGGAAACTCAACGTATAAGAAACGCCACCAAATTCTTTGTACATTGCAGAATATACTTTTGTAACTCTACTGACGAGGATGGTGCCAGCAACAGTGTCAAACAGGTGGACAATATAAACGTTACCCCCAGTAACCGACCATGTGGAGAGAAGGAACCCGAAAAGCATAAAAGCTGGTTCAGAAAAATATTCGGCTGAGAATTTAATAAAATTAAAATGAAATACATCACAACAATGTTATAGAAAAGTGTTTTTTTCACTGATTTACAGCCACATGTAATCGATTATTGACTTAATTCTAGTCAAGAGGTGAAAGAAAGACTAATGCTCCAGTTTTGTATGGATGTGATCAAACTATACAGTAATTAAAAGCCAGTCATTCCCATTCCCTGCAGAAAGCCTGAATTAAATAATACGTTTTGTTGCCAGTGACTGAATACACAAGGTGAGAATAAAGTAGCCAAAGAGGCGACCGACATTCAAGGAGACTATAACAATGTCAGACCCAAGCAAGGTCAAGGGCACCATAAACACCCGCCATGTGGAAATTGCACCAGCAGCTAGGCCAGATGTGATTGGTGACAATGGGCCAGAACACAAAATGCCACTTGCATCAGGCTCATTGTCAATGTTCATCGTCATGAACAACTACAAGATGATGAGCAGCAGGCATGTGTGACAGGTACTCCATGCACTGCATCAGGATTTCAGTCGCATATATCCCACACTTGGGTGGGAATACACTTGAGTACAGCACTCACAGAATTTGTGGTGGTGACGATGAAAGGATTTATATTTCTCTGTCACTTTCGTAAGCTTTACTAATATTATCATTTTGTGCAGCTTTTGTTTTAAATACCAAACAGTTATTCGAGCATTTCTTGTTTATTACAATAAGTCACTCTGTGCGCAATGAGTCAACAATTGGACCTTATACCAAGTTGGATTTCGGACAAATTTCTGCCAGACATTTCGACACTGCTAACTGGAATGCTGGGCCAGTTTCCTGCCACCCTTCCGAACACCACTCTGCCATTTTACGCAACTATTTTGCGACAGTTCATCGGCGCCTTAAGAGATGCAACTACTGATGCAAGTCTAATGCTGGCAGACAAAAAATGCTACCGTACGTATTTGTCATATATATTTAATGATTATATTTATCAAAACAAGGGTTTCGTCAATGTCAGCAAGATATTTCAAGTTCAGAAAGAACTGTAAAACAACTCCTGTGCAATATGCTTATGTTTCAATGATGAGTTCACACGGATTATAAAATCGCGAATGTATATCCACATTACAGCTATGGTTGGCTGCTTCGAGAAAACATTGTCGAGCTACTTGATTGGTGTTCCTTCAAATGAATATAAAACCAGGTTTCTCCTAAGCACTTCATCCGATCCTGATGCTACAGAAGAACTAGTGCACACTGACAATAAGACTGTACAAAACTGCACACTTCTGCCAAATTGCACAACTTTCTTCCTCATATACGGATTTCAGGAGGCTGCAACTTCACCATGGATAGGCGACATGAGGACTACGATTTTTAATAAGGTATCACTCGAGCAATATTCCTGGCATCCTGGTACATTTTATTATTTCATAATTATACAACGTGGTACATTGTACAATATGATTATGCATTTCAGAATCCCTGTGCTAATGTAATAATAGTGGACTGGAACAGTGAGAAAAACCCAAATTACGTTCGCCTGGTCATCAGAGCAGAGCTCAGTGGTCGCAGGACTGCAGTAATTATGGCATTACTGGCCGAGTTAAAGGGGGCCAACAGTACACAGTTTCATGTCATAGGATTCAGTCTGGGAGCACAGATTGCCGGGTATGCTGGGAAATACTTGAAGGAGCGGTTTGGCAACACCATTGGTCGCATATCTGGTATTTATACAATATCGTGGCATAAAGGAAACCCTCTGTACACACTTTTACAGCCTTATGTAACACAAAGTATTTTATTACACCGGATAGCACTGGATCCAGCTGCTCCAGGATTCTGCACCTTGCCGGAGACATCGGCTGGTTATCACTTGCAAAAAGAATTTGCAGACGTGGTAGATGTGATCCACACTAATTCTGGAAGGTTGGTCAGAAATCAAATGAGCTGTATGGATCCCCTGGGACACGTCGATTTCTATCCTAATGGCGGCCAGGCCCAACCATACTGCACACCAGAAATACTGAAAGGTATAATTCAAGAGTAGGCTACTTATAATTGAGTTAATATTGGCCACGTAATGATGCACAAAAAAAAATTTACAGTTATGCCTCACTGCAGTCATACGATGGCCCATATTTACTACATGTACAGCATTAGCAGCACGACCCAAGACTGCAGGTTTAAATCGTTTCCTGCAAAGAATAAAGCTACTTTCAGCGACTTCACAGAAGGAAAGTACTTCACATGCACATCAGGAAAACACGGATGCAGCGAAATGGGTTACAATTCCATCAACTACACTGGCACTGGAAAGCAATACCTAGTCCCCTGGAAGGATATTCCATACATTGGTATAATATAACAAGCACTTAGATGTGATTCTCACCTCTGAGAGTTGAATCCGCAAACTTCACTCTATACTTCAGGTTCGCAATTTCTCTTCGAATTGACGTCGGAGGGACCTGAGAGAAAAGTTCCAATTCAGCTAATCAATGGCAACGTTGCATCGAGCATCATGAATTTAACTCTGCAAGTTTTGTTATATGTTAACAGCAAGTTGTTAGAATTATTTCCATTACACATTTTTTCAGAGGGGTTGATGGTTCCGACCATTTGGTCGCCGCCAGCAAGTGCGTGGACTTGGATTTTACTGCTGGGAGTATTACAGCATTCATCAAATCGCATGCAGGTCTTAAAAGATTGGCTGTAACTGACCAAGAGGATAATGGGCCGTAAGTTATATTGCCATTTTGTTTTATGCATGCAAATGTGCATTAATTGGTTGTTTCATTGCCCAAGTTACGATATGTCTTTGCAGAAGCGGAAACAGGTGTTAAAAAAGAAGCAACCTGCTTCCCTTGTGCAGTATTATTATAATTACGAACTACTTTTCATTACAGACTTTACTACTGCAATGGGACAAACGTGAGACGCAACAGAAATGGCAACTCTACACTGCAACTCACCAGCAGTAAATGTTAGAGTAAGAATCACTAAATCAAGATTCGATACATTATTAGCCATATAATGGGGAAAAGTAAAACGAAATTGTTCTTATTTTTTAAAAATAATTTAAAGATATGGGCATAATATACGAATCATATGTAATACCATATAATTGTCGTCGACACGAATACGAACTTAATAAAACATTAATTAAAGTAATGTGCTGGTCCCCTGCTGTACATTTAATGGCATTTGTGACTTATACAATGATCGTGCTTGTGACACACATGCCGTCTGGAATCAAATAATAGAAGAAAATGTGGCCGTAAAGCATATGACATGGTTATGTCAGCCACATAACTATTGATGCCAGATTTCAAGCAGTTGTTCTCCAAAAAGGAAAAAAAAAAATGGGGGCTGTTAGATTACAATGCAAGAAAATTACTGTACGGCACACAACCTGCTGAAACAATAGATGAAATATATTATCCAGCACAATATTGTCCCCCAGAAGAAATTATATCATTGTCATCTCTGCTTGTTGCCATTTGTGTCGGTGGAACAAATGGTTCAAAATAGCTTTTATCCGCTCCCCTATCGGTCCTAATTATATTTGTGATTTTTCATCATATTTATTTTAATATTTTTGTAGACCGCGAATAAGTCCCTTTTATTTTTATAAGAAGCGCACAACTGTATTAAAATCATATTCACTAGAGAGAAGAAAAAAAAACGTCGCTTCGTTCGAATTTTTCTTGTCAAATATTAATATTTGAACTTACCGCCACGTGTGACGTCATAGCACCAACATGGTGAATATCACAAAATTTCGCATTTTTTTCCTCCCTTAAATTAATTCATATTAATTTATTTAAATCATTTTAAAGCCATAAACTATTTGGTAATTAACTAGCCTCTGGCGGAGGTGTCGCCGCCTGGTGTCACACATTTTATTGTTTGAAATACTTTCCTTCTTGTCCGTTGCCGACTTTTTTCCTCCTAATGGAGCCAATGAGCCTAGGTTCGCCCGTGGGCGGCCCCGGGGCGGCAGGGGCATCCCCGATGCAGCAGCAGCAGCCCCAGCAGCAGCCCCAGCCGCAGCAGTACCTCCCTCCCTACCTGATGGGAGAGACCTCGCCCACCGCTGGCTCTCCGCAGACCACGGTTGGGTTCACAAATTAATTAATAATTAATAATTAACACTAATTGTACCAATTCCCAGGCAAGTCCTCGTGGCTTCCATATGAGTCCCAGCAAAGACCAGGCGTCGTCCCAGACGTACTTGCTCCTCCGCACTCCCAGGCAGTCCGTTGGGCAGTCTCCGAGGGTTGCGTCCATCGGCGAGAAGCACCATCACCACCACCACCACGGAGGGCCTCCCACCAAGTCGCTCTTCCAGGGAGGCAGGCCCTCGCCTATCACGCCCATGTCCGCACCTGCCACGCCCTCCTTCTACTCTCCTGGCCCGCCCATGCCGCCCATGGACACCACCACTTTGGACTCATCCCGCGCTGAAGGGACCACCACCGCATGGGTCACCGTCTTCGGGTTCCCGCCCAGCGCTGCCTCGTTTGTGCTCCAGCAGTTTAGCGGGTACGGAACCGTGGTGGAGCGTCGACCGGGGGCAACCCCTGGGTCCAACTGGATGCATCTCAGATACGCAACGCCGCTGCAGGCACACCGGGCGTTGTCGAAGAACGGGAGGATCTTCGGCGGGTCTGTCATGGTCGGAGTTGTGCCGTACCATCCGCAGGTTCGTGCGCATTGTATCCGTAGCCTGCTGTCAATAATTTAATCCTTTCCACAGGGTGCACCGGATGACTCGCAGAAGGAGAACGTGTTTCCATCGTGGAGTAGGATCGAGTCCCCGATAGATTCAACCACTCTTTTGGACGAGGGAAGCCCGCTGACTGGCATGAGGCCACTGACTCAAGCTTATGAAGTATCGCGGGCAGAGCATGAGGTACATATTCCCTGGTCACTTTGGACCTTCAATTTGCCATCTTTGTACTTAATATTGTTTTAATCATTACAGGTTGTTCAAAAGTCGCAGACTCCGCGCAAGAGCACGAGTGTCGTGTCCAAAGCCATGGAGTATGTGTTTGGGTGGTGACCAAGGCACGTTGCGATTTTATGGAATTTTGTATGACTGAAATCATTAAAGGTTGACCTTCCAGTTGTTTCCATGCGTCTTTTCATTCCGGACCTTATCATTTTGCAAGAATTCCAGCAACTTTGGAAGAACCAATAAACTTGATGGAATGCCTTCATTTTGACCCATGGCATGAACACTAATTATGTCATTTGACCTTTAGCCGACACTTGGCAATTTGTTAGGGATATGGCCACATTTGCATATTAGCTGCTTAATCAGCAATCGCTGAGTAATGTTTGGGGAGAAACGCGATTGTTACTTTCACACCAAACAATTGGGATTCATTGCTCATGTAAACGCAGCCTAAAGTGAGTGCAACACACTTGTTACCGAGCATTGCCATTGACGTACAAACAAATTATGATGACACCTAGCAACAGAAATATTCCAATAAAAGGTTAATCTGGTTACAGAAAATGGATCGCAAGCTGACGGTACGTATGCGTACATGAGCAAACGTGTTCTCAATCTTGCGTGAATACTTGTGTTTCTTTCAGTTAAGCCCTGGAGGCTTCCACTTGAGTCCAACTGAACCAGACCCGAGTCCATCCCGGACATACATAACCTTCGACACCCCAAGACCAACTGATGGCCAGTCATCCCACGTGACGTACATGGGAGGAAGGTTCCATCGCTGCCGTGGCAAACCCCCAATCAAGTCCCTCTTCCCAAACGAGTCCTCGCCGACCACTCCTTACACTCCTTACTACGCTCCTGGAACACCTTCCATTCAGGGGCTACCTCTGGACCCAACCGTCCTGGATTCATCCTGCTCTCCAAGGCTTCCTTCTACGTGGGTGACGGTGTTCGGTTTTCCACCCGGCGGCTTGAAGTTTGTGCTCCATGAGTTTGAAGGGTGTGGTAGCATGATGGAGTATCGAACCGGCGCTGCACCGAGAGCCAACTGGATGCACCTGAGATACGCAACACCTGAGCAGGCCTGCCGAGCACTGTCCAAGAATGCCAAGGTCTTGGGTGGGTCCATGATGGTCGGGGTTATGCCATACTATCCAGAGGTACGCACATCATTTTAGTTGTCTGTCGAGTATAATGCATCGATTTCATCTGCAGGGTCCACCAAATGATTCCCAGAAGGTGAATCTGTTTCCATCGTTGGATGGAAACAAATCCCATTTCCATCCATCCCTCTTTCGTGAAGGAGGCCCATTGGCTAGACTGAGGCCATTGATGCAATCGCAGGAGGCGGCGCCTGCCAAAAGCGAGGTGCAGTACATGGGGGATGTTCTTTCTTGTTTCGTTTTAACATTACAGAGGAACCCAGGGATAATTTTTTTGCATTACTTCCACTGCTCTCAAAGGGGATTCCATAACCTTCATTTACAGGTTTTTCTTATCAATTTCTTATCGAATCAGCAGGTTACTCAGAAGGTACTGCCTCCGCAGAGGAGCACGAGTATCATATCCAAAGCCATGGACTACGTGTTTCAGAGGTGACTTGCGCATGTTGTGATTTTGTGTAATCATTCTTGACCGAATTAAAATTTCACCTTCCAGTTCTTGCGTTATTTTCTGATTAGCAAGATTGGTTCCAGTACGAGGGCATGCCAATTGCTGCTGTCAGAGAAGATTTTGAATGTCATGCTGACAAAACATGTTGACTATTTTCACGTGACGGCATAAAATACATCAGATACATAATGTTTTTCCCCCATCACCTTAACTGTATTAAATTAATGAGTTGCACAAACGAATCGGGAAATAATACAGCCTCCACTACAATACCAACTTCTGCATCACAAATGCAGAACAACCGCAAATACACAAAATCCACATGAACACATTATTCAAAAAACAACATCAACTCGGGGACAACCATAAGTTTTGAAACAAACCCCGATAAGTCCATTTCTGTTATGGTCTAACGCTTTTTTTATATTTTATTTCTGATGCTGGATGATACAAGAGTCATGATTGTGTGTGTAAGGGGCAAATGTAAGGGAGACTTAATTCTTAGAAACCATTATTTTACTTGGGATCATCGAGAGAGGCAGCCCCAAGGTCGGTCATCCTTGGGAATCGGACCTTCTTACGCTCTAGCTCGTCCTGTGCCCAGAGGATAAGTTTCAACAAGGTGGCCAATCTTGGGCTTGTCGCTTCATCCTGATTCTCCTGCCTCAAAATTGCAGCGTTCAGCTCCGAGGCCACCTTCTGGCGATGCGACGGGTGCAGCAGGTCGGCAAACGGGGATGACTCCGGCTCATCAAAAGCAAGCAGAGCCAAAGTGCGTTCCAGTTCACGAAGTACCTGATGGTACATTGCAATTAGTACCGTTGCGCTTTCATTACTTGAATAATTCCAGCATTACTTTAGGATTCTCCTCCCCCCTCTCGCTGAGATGGTCCTGTGCGAAGGCAAGTGCCGCGTCCAGATTCCGCTGTCGAATCAGTTCAATCAGATGTTGCTGCTGTAGGTGGAAGAAGAGGTAGCGGTCTTGATCCAGCAGCTCCGGATGCAAGCGGTTAACAAGCGCAGTGGCTTCGGTGATCCGGCCGTTCTGCACAGCCTCCCGGATTCTGATGCGCTCCTCCAGCGACTCAAGAGCAACGGACGCACGTGCGCCACACTCTGCCTCAAACTTCTCCGCCGCTTCCTTGAATCCCTCTGTCGAATAACATCAAAGGTAATTACATCTTCCTCTGTGCTCCACGTTCTTTTTATCTGACCCTCTGAACAGTACCTGTGACCAGATAGTCCATAATGAGCTTGTTCATGTCCGCTCTTTGGACCTGCAGCGATTCCAGCCTCTCCTGCCACCTCTCCTTGGACGCCTCATCCCCTCCAGACGCCGACCCTGGTCCGGACCCCGCACCGGACCCGCCAGACCCACTCTTCTCCACGAAACTCATCGCCAAACACAAATAATACCCAATAAATTATTGTCAATCACCCTCCCGAAAGAATTCTTCAAGAACGAGCCGACATCTTGGAACACATTCGGGGTGTGACTGGTTTGCACATTCAACGCTCACACACAACAGACGCATGCGCACCATTTGTGTGCAGACCGGTGAAGGCGCATGCGTATGTCAAGCGCATTATTGAATGTGTAAACCAGTGTCATGTACGTGCCGGCGCATGCGTATTACAAAACGCATTGAATGTTCAAACCAGTACTGGCAGGCGCACGCGTATTGTGAAGCAGATTGAATGTTCAAACCAGTATCACGTACTGGCAGGCGCATGCGTATTGTGAAGCAGATTGAATGTGTAAATCAGCATATGTACGTGCAGGCGCATGCGCAGTTGTGTAGCTGATTGAATGTGCAAACCAGTTTCATGTACGTGCAGGCGCATGCGTATTATCAAGCGCATTATTGAATGTGCAAAGCAGAATCATGTACGTGCAGGCGCATGCGTATTGTGAAGCACATTGAATGTGCAAATCAGTATCATGTATGTGCAGGCGCATGCGCACATCCTAACCGGTGTGACGTCGGCCATGTTGGATTAGTGTATGCGGCCATTTTGTATCCGTGGCAGTGGACCAGTCTGGAAGAGGGGGGTGTGGGCAGGCAGAGAGACCTCCAGTGAGAGAGGGTGTGTGTGTGTTGAGAAGAGTGGGAGGCGAGGGTTGGAGAGAACGGGTGGGGCGTGTGTGTGTGTGTGTGTGGTGGAGAGATAGAAGAAGAAG
>JYFJ02005484.1:0-20000 GCA_000934665.2 Catajapyx aquilonaris
GCCGGGGTTAATTAGTCACACTGCAACTTCCAGCAGGGAAATAAACACGGGAAATGGTTACTTTGTGCAAAGTGCGAGCTCCGCAAATCCGTCGATGTTTGGTGGGTTACCAACTTTTCTCGACCTTCTCCACTCTCCTGACGGCGGCCAACAATCTGGCCCTCCCCTCCACATCAATTTGGAACCGAAAAAAAGCCCGGTGTGGCTTACTTACTCGAGATATTGTTGCGGAAATAACCCGCTCAGCATGCCGCCATTGCTGGTTCTGCCCAACCAACATGGCCGCCGCGAAAAAAAAGGTAAACAAATACGTCACGGCTAAAAGGTCCATAGGCAGGGAGATTGGGAAGGAGAGACTCCCGGGGTGGTGGACAAGGGGAGCGGTTGTGCTCGTCCCTTGCGGAATCGGGGTAGTATGTTGGGCACCCCTTTCTCACGGTGAATAAGTTGACGAAGGAAACTGTACTTTGAATGGAATAAGATTTATGTGAGAGTACACCCTGGTGTTTATTTAAAAATCCTGTTCCATTACGTTTGACCCTGCTGTCGAAGAACAGAAGGTTACACCCATCTTATCCCGTGTTCCGAGTGGAATTAGGTTATTTCCTCTCTCCAGCTGTTGCACCTAGGCTTGAGGAGTTGAGGTACCATTTGCGATCATAAACAGAATTTTGGGTTTTTTTTTGGAGTTATGCGCGTTTTCATTCTGGGTGCTTCACTTCTTTTAGTACGTCTGGTAGATGGAAAGCAGGAAATTGAGCCTTTCTGTACAGTACCCTGCATTAACCCAGTTATGCCGGGAAAAAGCTGAAGCAAATCAGCAATATTTGAGCAAGTTTGAACTTGCATCGTTAGCTGGGACTCTTCTGAAACCCCCGTGACTACTGCCATTCCAGCTCTTTAGCAGCAGAAGAACCAGCGCAAAAAAAAAATTAAAATATAACAACTGTGCAGGTGTCCACTATAGGGGACACTCGGCATATTGTGTTAATGGTTATGCACGGACATCGTCACCTGGCGGAAATAAGCGGCGGCGGCTGCGTCCAAAATACTGAGACAATTCAAGATATCGCGACGGATTCAAACGCTTGTTAGTGTGTTACAAAGAGGGATCATAGATATATCTGTGGGATGGATTATAAGGCCATTGCGATTCCTATCAATGCACTGAGGTTGTGAACCAGTTATTACACGGACCACGTGTATTGTAATTTCGGAAAGTCTATAGTTTATCCGCACCTAGCGACGCGACAGGATTGGCAGGGCGTCGTGTGCTCCAAACATGTTGGCTACGCGTCGCAAACAACCGGTTGCCGGGAGAGCATAACAAAGGGCGTCTTCTTACCCCTGCCACGCGAACCGTTCAGACGAGTGCTAGGACCACAGTATTAATGAAGGAGGTGGGAAATATGAAAGCCACGATGGTTGCTGCAGTCCGTTAACCCAAAGAACGATATGATGTCACACCAGCCGTGTTTTCTGAGCGTGTGCAGTAGTATGCCTGCAGAGTGAGTCGTGGGCATGATTGGAGGGGAGAGCCGGGTGGTGGCGGGCGGAACTTGGCGTCATGTAGTTCGTTGGTTTAACGGACGGTGTGACGGTGTACTTCGCGCGTGGCAAAGCCACAATAACGTTCGTTGGCCTGCGGCGCCACAAGACGGACAGTAAATGTTGCGGATACAGAAACCCACAATACTGCCGTCAGATGTAAGAAGACCGTAACTCGAAAACCACTACGGGCGAAAGTCGCATGCACGCCCTGCACTAATCCCCTCTGAGCCAGGGTGGATAAGTGCACGGCATGCATGCGACTTTCGCCCTTACTAGTTTTTGAGTTACGGTCTTCTTACAACTGACGGCAGAATAAGCGCCCAGCTCCGCTATCGCTCCGCAAAAACTAAAAATATCACGCACGGGCGACGTACCGTGCCTGGCAGGGCCACAACAATGTGCAGTACTTTTTATAATTGATATTAAGGAGGTTGGCCCAGCATTGCCTTTCAACCTCCAAGGATAGGGAAGGAAGGAAGCGGCTGTGGCCTATTATACGGAAGCGACCCCGGAATTATCCTAGAAAGACCGTGGAAAACCACAGAAAACCACGGTCAGGGTTACCGGCCCCGGGATTCGAACCCAGGACCTCCCGATTAGCAGTCGGACGCCCTATCCACTATGCCAACCTGCTTCGGTAATGTGCAGTACTGTTGCGGTAACAAAAAGCCATACAGCAACACCAAGACACAGGGCTATTCCATCCACTTAATCACCTCAAAATCCCGAATTGAATCCCCGAAAGCCCGACAAGAAGAATAAAGCGCAGTTCCATGTAACCATGCAGCAGTATCAATAGGCACCCGATTGTTTGCGACGCAACGTTGCCAACCGTCGGGAGGCCCCCCCGCCCGCCTAACACCGACCGTGTTGTTATGGTGCGGATAAACAATAGTTTATCCGTTATTTCATGTTAATGTGCGGCTGTATATGGGACTTATTGGAGTGCGTGTAAAGAGCATCACTCTTCTCTCATCATTTCGCTTTTTAATTCAGAAGTTATCTACACGGAAGGGGTAGGATCTGCTGGGCTTGACAAGAAATGTCATCCATTGCCAATCATTAGTCATCTGGACTGGAGTCATACGGGAGTCTCTCGAATGGCAGTTGTCGCCTATACCCAATCTTTTGCACCACCCTATATGACTTGCTTCGTTTTACTACAGTCAGAGATGGGCAGTATTTAAATACAGAAGTATTTAAATACATATCGTAAATACTTTCCCTAACTTTTTTATTGCGCAGCAATAAAAAATTTAACTGGAAAGACTAACTTTTGATTTTATTTGTCATTCTGTTATTATTATTAACTTACCCTTTTCCTGAAGTTGACGTCTTGATAACATACTGATAGCTAATTATAGAATGGATATAAAAGTAGAAATCTGCTATGTTTTCTTATTTTTATCCAAAGAATGGTGGTAAGAAATTAGTTGCACATTAACAAAAAAAAAGTATTTGCAATGAATATACAAAAGTATGTAAATACTTTTGATGTATTTAGTATCTAATTACTTTCTTATGTAGTATTTAGCATTAATTACATTTTTATGCAGTAGTTAGTATTTAGCATTTAATTGCATTTTATGCAGTAGTTAGTATTTAGCATTTAATTACATTTTATGCAGTAGTTAATATTTAGCATTTAATTACATTCAAGTATTTAGTGCCCATCACTGACTACAGTGTATTAAAAACTCCTGAATTTAACAGTGAAATGATAAGAGAAGAGTGATGCTGTTTACGCACACTTCCAAAAGTCCCCTATACAGCGCACATTTAATAACAGGAGACAATTCATTCATTCATTCATTACACTCACGGCATATTCCCAAGATGGGGTTATCAGCGATGACCAGGAACAATCCACTTGACCATCTCAAACACACGAACAAGGGACAATAATATTACTAATAACATCATCTGGTCCGTGTAATAAACTGATTCACAACTTCAGTGCATTGAGAGGAATCTCAATGGTTTTATAATAATCCATCCCATAGATAACAACAACAACAACACCATCACGACATTTCCCTATAAGGGGTAGTCAGCGATGACGGGAGCCACAAGGTAACCCAAAATATTAACTAAATTAAAAATGGTAAAAATCCGTCTATAAACCACCCATATAACCCCCCCCCCCTGCCCATCTCAGACAGCAAACTCTCAATATTATANCCCCCCCCCCCCCCCCGGAAGAAGAATCAGCAACTGTTAAATTCCTCCAAGTGACTATAATATTCTCCTCCAAACGACCAGAACACCCACAGGCCATCGAGAAGAACCAGCATACAGAAATCCATACCCGAACTCTAAGCGCTGTGCAGGACAGAGAGAGAGCCAGACACCCTTGCAAGCATGACTACCGGTGTGCAAGAGATATTTGCCAAACTTGTACAGTTCTGCACAGCACCCAGAGCCCGAGCATGAACCTCCACACGCTGACTCCTCCCACCAACCTGCAAACATTCTATAGCCATTCGGAAAAATTCAATGGACACTGCCATTCCTCACAAACCCGCGAATATTCTACCCATTAATTAACCTACGCCATTTACACCTATCCAAACAAACAACCTTAAAGGGAAGGTCACGGGGTGATAATGTCGGATCTTGATGAAATTGGACATGCTAATACAGGACAATATATGATGCCCAAAAATGAAATATTTCGTGCTGACGTCCATATTTGCAAAAGTTATGACGTCTTAAAGTTCCAAAAATAATACATTTTCATACTCCATGGGATTACATTAGCGACCACATATAATGACATTGTAGTGTGTAATCAGTTTCTAGACCTTTTCTCATCGGAAAAAAGTCCTACAGAACTGCTCTGGCCGTCCGTCCGTCCGTCCGTCTGTGGACAGGTATAAAGGCCTAAACCATAAGAGATAGCGACAAACGGTTTTCATATTCGGATTGAGAGTGACCAAAATAGGTTTCATGGTCAACTTCTGGTGACCCGCCACTTACGGTCTTCCGGGTTCACTCTATCCGCACATGTCTATACTTTAGTGAATGGTTCATACAGAAACACATATTGCAATGTGCACAACAAAAGAAGCTCATCTCATAACGAGAAAAGGTCTAGAAACTGATTACACACTTCAATGTCATTATATGTGGTCGCTAATGTAATCCCATGGAGTATGAAAATGTATTATTTTTGGAACTTTAAGACGTCATAACTTTTGCAACTATGGACGTCAGCACGAAATATTTCATTTTTGGGCATCATATATTGTCCTGTATTAGCACGTCCAATTTCATCAAGATCCGACATTATCACCCCGTGACCTTCCCTTATTAGCTTCAGCCACGTCCATGGTCCTATTGACACATGAACGTCTAGGCTTAACACTAGCAACACCCTTAAGACACTTGCCCACCTGGTCCAACCATGTCTTCCTAGGCCTACCCTTGCCCCTCTTACCAACTACTCCACCCAAATAAACCTTCTTCACAATCTCCTCCTCCTTCAACCTCTCCACATGGCCAAACCACCTTAGAGTAGACTTACACACCTTATCTTTAACAGTCTCCTTAAAATTACACCTCTGCAAAATCTCCTCATTCCTCATCCTATCCAACTTGGTAACCCCACAAACAGCCCGGAGATAACGCATCTCTGTAGCCAACACCATACTCTTATGCCTATCTGACCAAACCCACGCTTCACTACCATACATAAGTGAAGGAACAATAATGTGAGAATAGACAGACAACCTACAGGCAGAAGATAAGTCCTTATTTCTAGAAAACTTACTTGTGGCACCTGTCACTTTCAACCCAGAACTAACTCTCCTATCAATCTCCCCATCCATTCTACCATTACTCTCAAGGACACTACCCAGGTATACAAACTGGTTGACCTGCTCAACCAGTTTTCCTCGTACCTGCAACATACAAGGAGAAACCTGCTGTCTTCTCTCAAATACCAATCCCTTAGTCTTATCTACATTAATCCTCATACCCCTCTTTTCACAAACATTATCTAACTTGCATAGGATCAACTGTAAATCAGCCTCACTCTCCGCCAGAAGGGCAGAATCATCTGCATACAGCAAGTGACTAACTAACTCATCACCAAACTGCACTCCTACACCTTCAACCATAGCTTCCCTTACACATGCATCTAATTAAGTACAAGTTAAATAACCAGGGAGACATGACACAACCCTGCTTAACCCCAACACTAATGTTAAACCAGTCAGAGAAACCCCCACTAGCTCTAACACAAGCTCTACTCTCTTCATACAATGACTTTACAGCCTCCAACAGGCGACCCTTCACTCCATAGAGACTCAGAACTTCCCACAAACCTTCCCTATACTCACTGTGTCATAATTATGCTTTCTCTAAGTCTACAAAGGCAACATAAACCTTCTTGTTTACAGCTAAATACTTTTCTATCACGAGTCTCATACAGAATATCTGATCTACGCAACTCTTACCCGACATAAACCCACTCTGAATATTCAGTATTCTCTGACTTGAGGGGTGAGGGTGAGGGGTAGGCGGGGATGATGTAGTTACTTTTTTGACTAATTTATGTAGGGTTTCTTTTGATAATGGTGTGGTTCCTAGGGATTTGGAGGGATGCTATTATAGTACCTCTGTATAAGGGTAAGGGAGATGTGTGTGATTGCAAGAATTATCGTGGCATTAGTTTGTTAAGTGTACCAGGGAAAGTGTATGCTAAGGTTTTGATAGAAAGAGTTAGGAGGGTCACGAGTCAGAGAATACTGAATATTCAGAGTGGGTTTATCCCATAGATACATATGATATATCTATGATCCATCTTTGTAGCAAGCGTTTGAATCCACCGCGATGTTACAAACTGATTTTAAAAGCTTAACTATGGCTTGGAAGCATATCTTACGTACGGTCTACCCCTCTACCTACAGCGTATGATGATAAATCTGAGAAATTGTTCTAAATATCTCCCCATAAAGTCAGGAATATCAATACAATTGGTTAGCGAAGAAAATTGTGATTGGTGCAACTTGGGAATCCCCCTAACACCACGCCACTTAATATTTGAATGCCCCATATTTACCACGCCTCGAAGAATTTATCTTGGTACTTTATCTGTCATCCGTTTAGAACATATGCCTTTTGTTTTTCATAATCTAACAAAACAGCAAATTTTCCTACTGTACTCGTTTTTCCTAAATGTTTGCAAGCGCATCCAGTTGTGTGTGAGTGTAAATAGCGGTTGTGTCCCCCTAAAAATGACCTAAAGGTCAGAGCATGGGGTATGTAATAAATGTAACAAATAAATAAAAATAAATGAATCCACCGCGATGTCTTGAGCGGTCTCATGAGCAGTCTTGAGCTGTCCAAGTATTTTGGACGCAGCCTCCGCGACTTATGTCCGCCAGGTGGCGATGTCTGTGCATAGCCATCAACGAGATAGAATAGGGTAGAGGCCGTAAAGGTCACGTGATCTTTGGCGTCCATGCCACTTCACGGCAAGAACATGCGCTCATTTGAAATTGCCGTATTTCTAACCCTGTTCTCCTCTGTCTACACTCCTGCCTCCTGGCGGGGGGTGGGAATAAATAAAAACGTCCCCAGACAGGATTTTCTTCCTATAGTCTCGCCAGGAGGCAGGAGAGGAGAACAGGGTTAGCGATACTACAATTTCAAAGTTCTTGCCGTGAAGTGGCATGGCCGCCCGATGGCCGCCATTTTGCTTCAAAGATGTCCGACCTTTACGGCCTCTACCCTATTCTATCTCGTTGATAGCCATTAATGCAGGGTAGTGTACATGTGGCCTACTCTCGACCTTTCGGCTGGGAAATTAGGAAATTTTCCGTACTCGCCAACATGAACATCGACTTAGCGAGGCTGAAAATGCATTGATATCCCATCGTAAGGCCCTGCCAGCACTTCGAGTTATGGAGAACTTCGAGTTATAGAAATTCGAGTTAGGGAAGTTTATTTCATATTATTTTACATTGTGACCAACCAAGCTCATAATATTTTATTCGACTTATAGAAAACTTCGACTTAGGGAAGTTCGACTTATAGAAGTTTTACTATTGTACAGTATGATGTTTGTTGGTAATATGTGTCAGTAAAGAACAGGTAGTCTAGCAGTTGTGTTCATACTTCATAGAAAGCAGTTTCTGCAAACACTCCATAGTCTTTTTACTCTGACTACCGAGTAATAAAATAATAACTATGTGAATGGAAACTGACGATTTATTATGAAGTTCATCATGTTCTGATTCATACTAAGTAAAAGTCGAACTTCCCTAAGTCGAAGTTCTCTATATAAGTCGAAGATAATGATGAGCTTGGTTGGTCACAATGTAAAATAATATGAAATAAACTTCCCTAACTCGAATATATTTCTATAACTCGAAATGCAGGCAGGGCCTTACGATGGGATATCAATGCATTTTCAGTCTCCCTAAGTCGAAGTTCATGTTGGCGAGTACGGAAAATTTTCTCATTTCCCAGCCGAAGGGTCGAGAGTAGGCCACATGTATACAGAAAGGCCCAATTTCCTGATCTCCGTCAACCAGACGTACCGAAAGAAGTGTTTGACTCGATTGTGACAATATATTGAACTAGCGCAACCGTAGCCAAAATTTGGCAAACCCTGCAATGAGGAAGACAATGGTAATGAAAAAATTGAATGAGAGGGCTCGCTACGGGTGCGCTAGTGTGGATATAGTTTCGATGGGTTCTCTCCGTGTTCGCGTGGGTTTTCTCGGGGGTTCTCCCGTTTCCTCTCACAATCAAAATCCATCACAGCAAAGGCAATGATTAAAGTCGGTCAATTAAAAGATGATCCCCTAAAAAGCTCAAGGAGGCTTATCACGGGGTATCCATTATCTCCACTGTCATCTGTTGTGGCCCCGCCAGGCAGTGTTCGTCGCCCTGCAGGATATTTTTAGGTAATGCGGAGAGGAAGCGGAGCTGGGCGATTATTGTGGGTTTCGTATCCGCAACATTTACAGTACTGTCCGTCTTGTGGCGGCGGAGCCAACGGACGTTATTGTGGCTTTGCCAACCTCCAATCCCCTGCTGATCCCACCGCTGGTATCTTGTTTGCTTGCTCCGGGAGGTTCATGCTACGCCGCCAAATAAGTCGCAATGGTTTACTCTAAGCTAAGCTATCCGCTGAAAATGATAATAAGTTGCTAGATCCGGATCCAAGATGGCGGCATAGTTAGAAAGTGGGGCTGAAAGTAGCAGCATATATGACAGCTTTCTGAATATTCCGAGGCTCAGATTGAATCAGTTGGCAAACCTGTATTGGCGGGAAATGAAATAGGTGGCGGTTAGGACTTTTGGCGGGAAGGGAAAGCGGCGGCCTGATGAATTAGTGCCGTAATGACCGAAAGGTGGCAGCACTCCCTTGGCCGCCGCCAAAGGCCGCCAAGGGAGTGCTGCCACCTTTTTCGTCACGGCACTACTTCTTCGGGCAGCAACATCTGGCGTTCCAGACAAGGCTATTATTATGGGGAATCCTTGAATCTAAGAGTAGGCAAATGCCCATAACGGAGATTTTTTTTTACAACAAAACAACGAGGAACATTGTAAGTGTGATAGTGACAGTTATTTTTAAGTTATGAACACCTTTCGTCGCTGGATATAAAGGTCTCAGGCTTCCTTATAGAGTTATGTGCTTAAAAAATTCCAAACTTCTCTAACTCGAATCTTCTATAACTCGAAGTTTTTTTTCCGGTCCCATGAAGATTCGACTTATACCGTATTACCTCTCATATTGCGGCACACCGGTATAAAACGAGGTCGACCAGCATGCCGGTATAACCCGGGGCGGGGGTGGCCGGCATGCCGCAATAACCGAGGTAGATTTCCGTCATTTTGATCCTTGCCAAATTTTTTGGAATGCTTCTGGTGCCATACTAAAATAATGTTAGGCCTACAATGAAAATGGGGGAGTGTACAGGCTGTGAGAATATGTCAGTTCTGTTGCACAGCGCATTAAAAAATGTAGAGTGTATGACCAATCCCATCGTCAGCTAGCTTTGACAGGGGAACCCCCTGCTCTAACATACTGTTTAAATAGAGATCATTGCCAAACACTGCAATTGAAAACAATATATGATATTCGGGTACCCTGTTTGGAAAATGTGCCTTTTCGATAGCCTTTACGTGAATTTCGATTTTCAGGCAAATGTCAAGTTCAGAAAGGAAAATGGAACATGTGAAATCCTCGCCTTATACCGGCATACCTCGCCCTATACCGGCATGCCGGTATAACCACCAGATCGTGCATTTCTAAAAACTGGTCGACCTCGGCTACACCGGCATGCCGCTTTATGTGAGGTAATACGGTAGACGTTTTACTATAAGCTTACAGGTACTATTTTATGGGCTTTCCAATCTCTGTGAATATGCAGTTTCTTGGCACCACTCTCTTATTTCAAACAAGCATTACCTATTCCGAGTAGCATTTTCCATAGAGCTCACGGGTACTGTATCTTCAACAGACCATTAGAAACCTAGGGAGATGAAGTGGCGTCGCGGTAACGCATGCGCCCACGGATATGAAGGTCCCGGGTTCAATCCCCACCCGGGGTTCCCACCTTTATCCGTGCAGAGTTGGGCCATCTCTGGCTTCATTTCGGGTGGAAATTTCCTAAAGACTAATCCACCCGGGGAGTTCACAAAATGACCAATTAACGACAGCGCACATGCACTTTGCACATCCCCTCCTACCAACCCTTGGAGTAATTCATAAGATTCTCTTAACACGCTCCAAAAACAAATACCAATGGTGGTAATCCACCACCCCCTATAGACCTAACAGGTCATCACGGGGTAAATTTAAAAAAAAAACAGACCCACCGATTTCGTAATCACCATCTTATTCAACAGCCGTCTAATTCACCCATGGTTATACTCGCATCTAAAATACTGTAGGATCAGTGTGTCCCAGTGTCAGGGTCAAAGTAAAAGTGTTTGTGAGATATAGCACACTGAAAGGCTAAATAAGGCCACCATCAGGTATCGTCATTAAGCGTACTCTGCCTGCAACCCTTCCAGAACGAGTTGACAGGTTTTCAAAACTGGGTTCCACCTCTGAGGTCCCATGTTCGATCCCTGGGTCGCATCCAGGATTCTCATGTCGAAAGAGTTTTGAGGCTTTCTCCGTGTTCGCGTGGATATCTCGGGGTTCTCCCGTTTCCTGCCACATTCCAAAGATCTCTCTTCCCTTCTCACCCCATCCTATGCCAGATAGCCTTAGTTGCTTTGGCTCACACAATCAATCAGCCAAACCAACCAAAACTGGGTAAAGGTGCGTTTACATGTGAGCGATTTGATCGCGCGATGTCATCGCCGAGCCAGGGAGCATATACTACATAAGAGGCGCAAACTTCTGTCGGCGCCTTTGATGTTCGCGTCTCTCTGTTTGGGGCCGTTGCTAAGGCTGGCGGCCATTTTGAAGTGTGGGCAACGCCAACGAGGTATAAATAGGGCACATACAAAAATAGGGTCCGCCATCTTTGATGGTTTTGGCGGCCATGGCAACTACACGGCAAGAACACGCGCGAATCAAAGATGGCGGACCCTATTTTTGCCTGTACCCAATTTATACCTCGTTGGCGTTGCCCACACTTCAAAATGGCCGCCAGCCTTGGCAACGCCCCAAACAGAGAGACGCGGAAATCGAATGTTTGCGCCTCTTATGTAGTATATGTTCCCTGGCCGAGCGACGAATCTAATTGCTTGGGGCGAAAATCGATTGTTATATAATATATTATGTGATTGTTACTTTCTCCCCAAACAATAATTGTTTGGGACGAAAGTAACAATCATGGTAACAATCGATCACAAGTAAACGCACCATAACTCTTTTGGTGGATACGATCTGTAAAATTCCCGCATTGTATCATTTCCTTTTTGCAATTTTTACATGTACATATTCGATATGCAGTAGGCTATAATTTTGTTGTTGGACATCTGCCAACAGGACACCTGCAATAGTGGATGGTGGGGAGGAAGGTTATACTATATTAATGTTACTTCAATCAGATTGAAGTAGCCTATATAAGTTATAGAAGTAACAATCAGGATCGCATTCATAATTATGAGACTCCGTGAAAATTACATGAATAAGGTCCTGATTGAATGAAGTTGCTTTTCCTGAAATAGGTGACCGGTCGACAAACTTTCCAGCTTGCTCTCAGTATAAAATTACGTACTGTATGTATACATGCAGGACGTTACTGAACAACTCTGATGCCTTTCGTTTGAGTTTGGGCCTGCAGTGAGGGGAAAGTGGTCTACAATAACTGCCGACAATGATTTTTGGTTAACAATAAAATAGGCCTACATGGTTCATGGTGTGACCTACCTCATTGCAAAAAAATTTAAAATACTTCATTTTATTACATTAAGAATTTAAAATATTATCAACTTGTGACGATACTGACGAACCTCCAACTCCAGGCTTAACCCCTTCGGCCCCAGATCGGCCCGAACCATACAGTTTTTGGCTTACGCGTACTCCGAAGATACGGACAAGATATTTTGCAAATAATAACAGCTATACTTACGAGATCTGGGAAAACCCTATGAATGTGTCTGGAACCATTTTACTCGTCTAGAAGTCCCTAAATTAATTTCCAAAAAAGGGCTATAATAACTCGAAATTGGACTACTGCCGCCCAACTTTTAGGCTGATTTGATTATGAAATGCGTGAAAATATGCGGAATAACAACCATGAGAACCATGCCAGACTAATTTGCTGAAATCGTCGTACTTTGCGAGAAATAAATTAATATTTATTTGCGGTTTCTAGCACTTAGGAAAACTCCTAAATGAGTATGAGATGAATTTTCTGAAATCGTCGTACTTCATGAGAAACAGATAAATTTGGGAGTTTTCCGAAGTTTTCCGAAGTGCCAGAAAGCCGCAAATAAGTATTAATTTATTTCTCGCAAAGGACGACGATTTCAGCAAATTCCTCTGGTATGGTTCTCAAAGTTGTTATTCCGCATATTTTCACGCATTTCATAATTAAATCAACCTAAAAGTTGGGCGGCAGTAGTCCAATTTCGAGTTATTATAGCCCTTTTTTGGAAATTAATTTAGGGACTTCTAGACTAGTAAAATGGTTCCAGACACATTCATAGGGTTTTCCCAGATCTCGTAAGTATAGCTGTTATTATTTTCAAAATATCTTGTCCGTATCTTCGGAGTACGCGTAAGCCAAAAACTGTGTGGTTCGGGCCGATCTGATGGGGCCGAAGGGGTTAAATGCAATAAACTTACTGTGATGTGTAAATTTCGTGAATTATCCTTATTGCTGTATACTGATTAATTTTTAATTTCTACTTTCGGGGGGGGGGGGGGGNGGGGGGGGGGGCTAACCAAGATCACCCCGGGGCCCCCAATGTCTAAATCCGGCCCTGACAGGGTATCCATTATTATTATTATTATTACTTTTGCACGCTAATAGACAAGAAAGTGGCAAAATTAATAGGAAATTTTGGCACTCTAGGTAATTCGATGTCATATTAGACAATGGTTCTGCATCAGAGCCTGAGGTAGGCAATTTTGTTTCAGGACCTCTCTGAACTGGTTACAGAGCTGGTTATGCGTACAGTGCATCAGGTCAACCCTTTAGTGCACTACTACTGTATAGTGACTATAGCATTCTTCAAGTTAGTTTTCTGTGGGGTTTAATGCTTATCTGCTTATTTTTATTAGTCAATTCCTTAAAACTTATTTTCCAAAGGCATTGTGCGAATCAAAGCATTAGCTCCAAGTGACGGTCACCATCCAACATATACTATATATACAGTAACCGAAGCAGTAGTGGTGGAGTGGATAGGGTATCCGACTGCTAATCGGGAGGTCCTGGGTTCGAATCCCGGAGGCCGGCGACCCTGACCATGGTTTTCTGTGGTTTCCCATGGTCCTTGCAGGATAATTCCGGGGTCGTTACCGTAATATAGGCCACAGCCGCTTCCTTCCTTCTCTTTCCCTGCTTCATTTCGATGATGAGAAAATAGTAAAAAATGGAAGAGTTCCAGACAAAAAAATTGGGAGAAATCCCCCCTAGGAAGGCCCGTAGGCTGATAATGGGGTATCAAATTATCATTATTATTATTATTATTATTATTATTATTTATTTATATATATATACACAGTACTACAATACGATGTCTATAGCTCTCATCTTCTAGCACACCTACCTGCAGTCTGTGGCATGTTAGGCGGTCCAAAGGGATCCGCGAGAAGGCACTCTCTATTTCGAATATTTGGGTACTGGGTGAGCTACATGAGTCCGATAAACTTTTTAATTCACAATATTAATAAGGACATCTGCTGGATTCCATTATTCTCACGCCATAAAAGTAGGAACATGAAAGTCGGTCCAGTCGGTCACATGTTTATATTCAATTAAAGGAGAGCACTGTACCACGTAATCTGTTATCCAGTTATCGTATTGGCTGCCTATAAATATGATATCGTGGGGCTTTATTGTGTATCGTTCAGACTAGCTTTGTAGAAAACAAGTGTCCGCAAAAAGAAAAAGGTTGAAGCCTGCTTCCCTGGAAGACCCATCTGAGCGTATTTTCACAGCTCATCGACTGCACCCAGGCAGCACGACTCGATGCGACCATACCGTAACTACCACCTTGACAACTGCTTTCTGGTGGTTAGGTGACAGGACCCAGCCACATCTCAGCACTCACACAAATACGCCTGCAATGCATGTCAACCGCACCAGTACTGCCTGTCACATCGTGAATGCACAACAACACCTGCATGACTGTAGCATATACCAAGATATACGTACTACCCCAGTAGTGCGCAGGATATTTGTACAGTATTCAGAATTCCCTCCCAGCCCTCTAGCGGCAAAGTTGTAGACTAGAGTATTAACCCCTTCTTAGAAATGAAAGTCCGAAAGATTGTCAATATGTCTCGCAAACAAAGAAATATAACAGACTTTATCCAGAAGACAAACTAAATATCTACCGTATGGTAAAATATTATATTCTTTTGATCAAACCCTATTTAAAGCAGTTATTACAGTAGTATGTAGGGCAGATTATTAAAAACCTCTGAATGGCTATTATTTACGGTTTCTATGACCATTTTCGTATTACTCTATTCGTGTTTTTTAAATATTATCCGGGCCTCCTGGTACATTCAGTAGGACGGATAATCGGGAGGACAGTATGCGTTATTTGGGCAACGCACTTATATATTTAAAATCCATTAAACAAAAGCAAGATCTGACGTCACATTCAGCCCCGCCTCCAGCCGGCTCTTCCCTCCTCTCATGTCCCCGAATCGCTTGCATACTACTGCGCATGCTCAGAAGACACGGCTGGTGTGGTGTCAGATGTCAGATCGTGCTATCGTTTAAACTGTAAAGGACTGTAGCCATGTTACTGCACGTACTTATTATTCATCCTGAACCTGACCAGAACCTACCAGGAAACAGAATATAGGCCTATACAATTTGTTTGCCTGGCAAACTAATACTTTTCCATTATGGAGTAATTAAATAAGAGTGCAAATATTCCTGCGTATTCCAGTGCATTCCGGTGCATTCCAGTGTATTCCGTTGTATTCAGGGCGGAATTCAAGTATTCCGGTGTAGGCCTTTTCCGGGGGAATACAAGTAGTAAAACTTCTATAAGTCGAATCTCCATGGGACCGGAAAAAAACTGCGAGTTATGGAAGATTCGAGTTAGAGAAGTTTGGATTTTTTAAAGCACAGAACAGAACAAGGAAGCCTACCTTTATATCCAGCGACGAAAGGTGTTTAAAACTTAAAAATAACTCACTATCACACTTACAATGTTCCTCGTTGTTCGAACATGAACATTGTTGTTCTCCTTCTTTACTGGTGCCCATAGGCTGATGTCTCCATGGATTCGCTCTGACACGTAGTCTTCATACAGCTTTTGACCAGTCACATTTGCATTCAGGATCATTGGTACATAGTCATCACTCTCATCAGGGATGTAGGCATGAGTGATCACATTGTGTTGTCACCTTCAGCAAATGGGTTTCCATGTTTCATAAGGGCTGCCGTGATATTGTCGACAGTATCAAGCTCTTTCTTGATAGCACTTGGCACAAGGTCATGATGCTCTATGGTTTTGTCAGGTTCCAAGTCAAGCTGACTCTTTAACTCTTTTTAAACACTGTAGAGTTCGGGTGTGACCATGAAAAACCCTGTCTGGCATTGGCATCGTTCGAGATACAAATGTCTCAACACATCTGCAACTAGTACCATTGGATTCCTTGGCTCTGAAAATGGTGGTTTAGCTGTCAAAATCATATTTCTACAGTATGTTATTTAGAAGCTGAGATAATGATGAAAACTTTATTTATGGCAGCCATTTTGTAAAATCCAAGATGGCGGTCATATAGGTATCAGCCATCAAGGCAGCCCCCTGTCATTTCCCCCTTAGTTGTATGGATTCACCCATGGTCTTAGAATACTAAGGTCTGGTCACTCCCTCTTATCGCCTGCCCGGGCGTTTTGCATGGGGTGCTCACTTGAGAGCGCCCACTACTCCGTGAGAGCGCCATGAGACAGCTTTCACTGCTACATTATGTGGCGACCCTACCGGACCGCGCTGAACTTAGGTAGAAGGGAAGCCGCTACATGCGGGCCAAAGATGGCCGCCGGCGACCATGTTGGGTCCCCCAATGTAGTGCTTCTCTTTCGTACATATAAAGTTCAGCATGGTCCGGTAGGGTCGCCACATAATGTAGCAGTGAAAGGTCTCATGGCGGTCTCAAGTGAGCACCTTATGCAAAACGCCCCGGCAGGCGATAAGATAAGATTGTAGTGGTAGTGTCCGGGGGCTGGATGCGGTAGTTTAATTCCTGTGTCTCCGCCAGACTTGACTTTTGGCGCTGGAGGCGCTACATCGTTCGTTATCCGCCATCTTTTTCAAGGTGCACTCTGTAGTGGTAAGTCTGCAGAAGGAAAGAAAGATCGAGACTATCGCGCCAGACTACCAGCTACCTACCACAGGAGTTGCACCTCGAACAAGATGGCGTCTTAGCGAACGATGGGACAGATATATATATATATATTACACTACCGTATTCGAGGAGTGTCATAGGGCAAATGGAAACATTGTTTTTCGGACTGCTTATACTATAAGGTTTCCAAAAAATGTATGGTTTTCATACTCTCCAAAAAATTCCAACGACAATATATAATCCAACCATATGTAGTGAACCTGACTAAACGGGAAAAGACCTCGCTGAGCCAAAGGTGTTGATGGGGAATGCGAATGACTTCCACCCCACCTACCATGAACCCCATGACCTCAGCTATGTATCTGATGGTCAACCTCCTGTCGCCCATCCCACATGGCCCATCCCCATCGTCTCCACAGCAGAGATGTTTTTTCTCTGTGACGGCTGTTGCGGGCATGCCATGGCAGGGGTCATCTTCCAGTCTTTCTTGTCCAGCTTTGAAAAGAGGTGAGTAGGTGACTATCTTTTCACAGTTTCATATGATGGAGCATCATAGTGCCTCAGATATGTCCTTACGGATATCCTGTGGAGTCACCTTTTTCAGCGTCAAATATTTAATCACAGCGCGCTCCTCCAAACTGCCCATTGAAACTTACTGCACTTTGCACCACAACTGATTTTTTCCTGCCCCGTATTTGACTCCGATCTGGATGATACAGTATGCTGTAGGCAGGGGCGGATCCAGGGCCGGGCAATCCGGGCAACCGCCCAGGGCCCCGCGACTAGCGGGGCCCCGCGCCCGCTATAACCGACTCGCAAAAACCCTCTAGAACAGTGCAATTTTGCGTTCGTGACTCCAAATTTGGGGTGGGTCACGAGGAAGGGTTGTGACCTTGAACCGGAAAAAAATTTCGCCTGCGGCGGGCCATGTGAACAGCCCCCCACACAACCTATACCCTTGCCCCCCCCCTAGAAAAAATCCGGGAACCGCCACTGACGACCCCCAAAACATTAGGGCCCCGCAAAGTCTAGGGCCGCCACTGGCTGTAGGCCTTGTAAGAGTGGTACTATGTGGTGTACAATCTACTTCTCGGAATTATTCGCACTTCTTCATGAACTCTGCAACTCTGAGCGGTGGGAATCGCTCAAGTCCATCGGGTTGGACTTTGCGGATGGTTGAGCGGGCGCGGGCGGTTGGAGGAGGCAAGATGGCTGCGCCCACGAGCAAGAAAAATCATGTCAGGCCAAGGGAGACGTAGAAGCTCATTTACTGGTTATCGGCCATGCAGTTGCTTCGGAAGGCTCAAACCCACCTTCCTCCACCAACAAGGACAAAGCAGCCCATCCCTTTTCAACGGTCTATCTCCCTCTGTTTAGAGTCCGCCATCTTTCTAAAAACCCGCAGGCCGTCCTCTGAATATGTGGGATCTCTCACCTGCCTCTTCCTTTGCGCCCTCCTATTTACTGCCCGCCACCTTTCTAAATATCGCTATATTTCTAAATATTGGCGCAGTGTAGCCATTGCTGCTGTTGCGCCATTAAACCTTCAATCAATCAATCAACCCAGGCCGTCCGTTTCATTTGTGGGACCTGCAACCAGCTTTCCTCCCACAATCCGCCAGGGCGATTCTGTATTGTTAGCCAGTTGGCTCACCTGAGACAGGTCAACTGGCATTGTTATAGACTGACTCCCCTTCGAAATGGTAGCCTTCCTCTTCATCTCCACGGGACATCACTCGTCACTCTTGTACAGTAATTTCAATTTTCATTTTATAGTAACCAGTCAATAAATAATTCTGTTAGACTCAGGACGTGCCTAACTCAAGGGGGTCTCAAGAGGGCCGCCCAAGGGCTCCTAGGGGTCTATCAGCACATGGTGGCAGCGGGGTGAGACGTTCTACCCCTACCGTAGTTGGAGAGTCAACTATTGCACAAGTTTGGACATGGCAAGCTTGGGATTTCGACCTCCAGAACCTCTGGACTTCCAACGTCCGGAAGGATGGCCTCTGTGGAAGCTACGATTCCAGAGGTACAGAACACTGTCAAAACTTGACAGGAAGCCAGCGGCCGAGCAGGTGAGTGCCCTCATATACTCGATGGGGCCTCAGGCAGAGGAACTATTTATTACGTTCCATATGGATGACGTTGCCATGAGCAACTATGACAATGTGTTGTTGTGCTTTGAAAAACATTTTGTAATCAAGAAGAATCGAACGTACGAGCGTGCAAAATTTAATACCAGAGTGCAGCAGCCAGGGGAAGATGTGGAAGGCTTTGTCACGGCACTACACGGGTTGGCAGAACATTGTGAGTTTGCAGGATTGAGAGATGAGCTCATTTGTGACCGTATTGTTGTTGGATTGCGGGACAAATCTCTGTCGGAAAGGCTCCAATTGGATGCAAACCTCACCCTCGAGACCGCAGTCAGTCAGGCCCGGATGTCGGAGGCTGTGAAGCAGCAGCAATCCATCCTCCAGCAGGGAAAGGAGATGTTGCAGGTGGACCAGATCCAATCCTTCCGTCAAGCTAACAGAAACACTGGGAAGAAGACTCGTGGTCACAAAGACCACAACAAGAAGGCCACATCACAGAAGTGCAACTGGTGTGGAGGATGTATTGTTAGCCAGTTGGCTCACATGAGCGAGGTCAACTGGCATTGTCATAGTGACCAGTTATTAAATAATTCTGTTAGACTCAGGACGTGCCTTACTGAAGGGGGCCTGCTCGAGGGCCGCCCAACCGCAACGGACCACAGTTCCACCCTTTAAGAACTTCAGAGTTTACGACATTTGGGAGGGAGTATGGGTTCAAAAACATCACTTCCAGCCCCAAATTTCGCAAGAGCAATGGAGAAGCCGAAGCTGCGGTGAAAATAATAAAGGCGTTGATCCGTAAATCCACTAATCCTTATCTTGCCCTTATGTCGTATAGAGCGACCCCTTTGCATAACGGACACAGCCCTGCAGAGCTCCTTATGGGTCGCCGTATCCGGACACCCGTCCCGATACTGATGTCGCGGTTGAAGCCATTCACACCTGATTCCGAGGCCATCCAGGTGAAGGAGGAGTTGAAGAGGGAGAAGCAGAAGGCAAACCACGATCGCCGTCACCGCGTGAAGGAGCTACCGGTGCTGGAAGAAGGAACAAGAGTATGGGTGTCTGATGCAAAGACTCCAGCTACAGTGAAGCAAAAGACGGAGTTCCCACGGTCTTATTGGTGTGAACTCGACAACGGCTCCATTGTACGACGCAACCGGCGCCATCTACTTCCGTATGGAAGTGACGGAGCTGGACAGCTACCCGAGTCCACTGGAGACCAGCTGCCAGGACCTGGACAAGACGGCGTATAATGTTTATGTATAATTTGATAACAAACCAGAAAAGGGAGATGTATTGTTAGCCAGTTGGCTCACATGAGCGAGGTCAACTGGCAGACGTGCCTAACTCAAGGGGGTCTCAAGAGGGCCGCCCAAGGGCTCCTAGGGGTCTAT